>JANBQS010000019.1:0-61390 GCA_027577415.1 Coemansia sp. RSA 922 | reverse complement strand
ACAATTCTCTCACTACTATGAAATTTCTGGATACTCTTTAGATATTTGGACATTTGCACAGATGTGCTTGACCCTCTTTGTCCGGATTACTAACAATAGTATCAAACCCGCCTTTAATTCCGTAGTTCACTGCACAACCATCATGGAATTCTCTTATTGGTTCTGCCCTTATACGCGATGTAAAATCAATATAATGGGGTTCCATTTCAATGGTATTGCCTGCAATATGCTTTGCATTTATTACTTTATTATTCATGATTCTAGCGAGCTCCGATTTTTTTTCGATAGTTTTAGTGCGCGTTAATTCAAATCTACCATAGTGATAAATAGCGCCGGCCGAAAGATCAACCATGTACAATCTGGCATTGTAATATTGGGCCATAGTGAATTAAACCAAGAATATAATAACTGTGTGATGAGATTGATGAGATGTGCTTAAGATGGCTTCTTTTCTCTGGAGCAGTGAGCGTCTTAAATAGGGAAATAGAGAAAGTAAAAAAGGACAGGGAAGGCGACACTTTGCTCCGTCATTCAACAACCAAAGCTTGGATGGGAAAGCGGATATTCTACTATTTTTGGCTCCACTAAAAGGAGTAATAAGAAACCAAAAAAAAAGTTCTTTGCTCACCTAGCTTTAAAAGGCTTCCCATGTCCAGTTTCTAATTAACAACGTCATAGTTTCTAATTAGCAGCGTCATAGTTTCTAATTAGCAGCGTCATAGTTTCAAGGGTTGGCAGCCAATGCCTTCTCAGCGTGCTTTTTCTTTTCTTTCCTCCAAAGGGCCTTTGGAGAGCTTTTTTTTGTAGTGAAGAGTGGTGAAAAGCACTCGCGATTCTCACTTTTTTCCTTGGTGGATTCTCAGCCAATCAACAATCACATGATTGCTATGATTGAAAAGGGCCAATCGTTGGCCTTTAGAAAAATTTTCTGAAAGCAGGACCGCAAAAAGAAGGCGAAATGCGCAAGTCTCGTCTTTACGATTAAGATTCGCTCATTTCGGCTCCTTTATTTTTTTTGGCTTGTTCATTTTTCTTACACTTGTTTAAATCGGAGCGTATACTCGGTTACCATCCACAAACTTTTACACATTCTTTTCTTTACAAAATGGGCGCCAAGGACGTGATTTTTGTTGACGGCGAATTGTCTTCTCAGATTGACGAGCTCGCTCGTTACATTGGTGAGCTAAAGGGAGCCAGCGACGTAGCGGCGTTTGCAGCCGAAGTGTCGAGCGGCGAGGTACCCAGCAACATTATTCAGGCTAGCCTAGGTGGAGTGCTAGCCAAGGCCCCTGAGAATAAGCTAGAGGCCGTGTACAACCAGCTGTTTGCTATTGTTGCCAGCCAGGGAGGCGACGATGGTCTGAGCAGTGTGGCGGGCGAGGTGGCGCGGGATATTGAGACGCAGGCTGAGAGCGGTGTGGCTGGAATACGGGTGCTCAACAACCTGTACAACTTGGCTGGCGAGGGCCGGGCTCAGGCAAAGGTATTCGAGTCGATGGTTGGTCTGGCTGCTCGCACTCAGCTACTGGGCACTTTGGTTCCGCTGGTGACCCGCCTGCCTACCATGTGCAGCGAGTGGGGGGTCAGTGCCGAAGACAGCGCGCGCATTATTCTTTCTCTGCGCGATGCCCTTGACCAGGCTCAGTTGTCTAGCGAGGCCTACGAGGCTGAGATCGCCTTCCTCCAGGCTGTTGGCAGTGCCAGCGACAAGGCTGTGGCTGTTGCGTCATCGGCTATTGTGCGCTTTGCCAACCTAGCTGCTCTCTGCGACCTCGATGCCCTGGCCAGCCTGGCTAGTGTTCAGGAGCTTAGCCAGCGCAACAACGCTTTGGGTGATGCCGGTCTGTTGCTCAATGCCTTGCTGTCTAGCGACTACCGCCAGTGGCTGCAGTTTGTGGCTGCCCACGGCGACCAGCTCAAGGCACTTGGTGTCGATGCGCAAAAGGCCAGCGACAAAATGCGTCTCTTGACTGTGGCATCCATTGCCGCTGATAGCTTGGGCCAGGGCGTGCCGTTTGCTACGATTGCGCAGGCTATCGATGTTGCTGAGACTGATGTCGAGGTGTGGATTATTGATGTTATCCGCTCGGGTCTTATCCAGGGAAAGATGAACCAGGTGGCGCGTACTCTGCTGCCTACTCGGTCTACCTATCGTACATTCGGCGCTGACCAGTGGAAGCTTTTGGCCGAGCGTCTGGAGCAGTGGAAGGCCTCGCTGGAGGAGCTGCAGCCGGTCATTAGCAATGCCAAGCTCATTGCTCAGCAGCAGGCCGTGCAGATGGCTGGCACATCGAGTGTCACTATTACGGAGTAGACTTTTTTCTATTTGTTATTTGAAAGTTTATTGGAACTGGTTTATTCCCGAGTAGTGTTGAAAAAAAAAGGTATTCGAAAACACTCGAATTTTGGCTAAATATTTAGGGCCCTTGATATTCACAGGCATGATCTGGCACTTTTATTTAGGGTTGACATGTAAACATTATACTTGAGAGTGTCAGCCGCATTTTCCCGAAAAGAGGCATTGGTGACATATCCATTTAAACACAAGTTTTGATAGCCCTTTGGTTTATTTTTTCTTTCACTCTATCTGTCATTGAGAAAAACATGGTGCATTGCTTTTAAAAAAGACGGATTGAATATGTCACAAGTTTTACACTACAAGAAATTTTTATTTTTCTCACTCTACTATCCACGCCCCCACTTCTAAGATACTAGCTCCATCTCACGCGCTCCTCCTCGTACTCCGCCTGTGCCACATCGACGCTAAGAATCTGATCCTCTCGTCCGCCAAATAACAAACGCCGCAACCGAGACGCATGTGGTTTGAATGCATCTGTTGCAATCATCTCGTTCATGTACGCCATAACTACCTCACGTTCACCACGAGGTACTGCCGCATAGTCAAAGTTTGGACAGGCCAAAGCCAACAACAGCACACAATGTACAGCCTCGCGGAAAACGTGGAGTTCGAAAGTTTCAAACTCAATACACCAGCAACGGAACAGCTTCCCCATGGGGGCGTAGTTGGCGATTAGGTATGCGGGTAACTCGGGCTCAGAAACTCCATCGGGCCGTGGACCAAGAACAGAAAATGTTGCATGCAGATCCGAAAGAAGCGGGAGTGCCTTTATCAACGCAATGGTGTCCCAGATGTCCAAGTGCAAATTTTCCAGATTTAGAACTTGAATGCAGGTATACTCACCAAACGTTGAAAGTATGGACTGAGGCGCAGTGCCCTTTAGCGAATCGAGTATTGTACGGACAGGCGAATTAGGCCCAATACTCAGTACAAACCGCAAGTACTCGACCTCGGTCTTAAAAATATTCGGTCTGGAATACGGTCTCCCCTCAATGCTGACGTAGTGAAGTCTAGGGTGGCTGTTTGGTGTAAAAATATTGTGATCGCGAAGAATTCTAGCTGTACTGGTACTAGGGCTCAATGACAGAGATTCCAGCGTAGCCGCGTTACCCCTGAATGGCGTGTCGTCACCGAAAGGGTTCGCATGTCTGATTTCCAATCGCCGAAGATTAGGGAACGGAACTGCGCCTGGAAACACTGGCCGCTGAGTCATTTTGTCCGAGTTTTGCCACTCATGTAACCTAAATGTATGCAAGTAGTAGTACTCTACATAGCTGCCATCGGCATTCTGAATAAGACTGGTTATATCTGCCATCACAGTTACGTAGAGGGCCAGAGACATTAATGTCGAGGCATTACGTCGCACGAGTTGCATTATATGCTCGTCGTCATCGTCAGTAGGACCGGAGCGCCGATAAACCAGGCTGCGCAGTCCAGTTGGATAATGACCAAAAATAACTAGCCGATGATCGAAACCGTAGTTGATGTTTATAGCACACTGGCTGAGCTGCGAAACAAGGTTGTTCAGCTGATAAACAATGGACTCGGGCCTGCTAGAGTTGCGACTTGTGGTCGAAATAATAACACTGTCCGCTAAGGGTGCCATCTGCTTAACTCGTTCCACAAATGCGCTGATATTGGACTCCGTATCGGGCGAAGAAGTCGCAATAAACTCTTGATGCTCATGTGCCGATGGTAGATGCAACGAATAATCGATTGCGCGAACCTTTGGAAATGTACAGTTAATGTAGGACTCACACGACAGCTCCTTCAGCGTGGTCCCCCTGTAGATATCTAGCACCGCCACACTAATTTTTAGCTTTTTAACGTGTAAGTGAGCAGGAACTAGGGTGTTTCCGAGGTTGATCTGTAACAAAGGTGGCGAGCTAAAATCATAGTCAAAAACTTTGAAAAGCTTTATGTCGTAGACCCCAAACATACGCGCATAAGCAGGAGAGGCAAAGCTGGGACACGCGGTCAGTAGCGGCATCAGTAAAGTCGCGTATTCCTCGGTTCCTTTATAGACATCATCAAACTGCAATCGGCTGCTGCCTGCAATGTAGTCCAGTATTAGCTCGACAATATGGAGCGGAAGAACGTAAAGTGGGGATAGTGCGCACATAGTAATAATAGGCGATAGAGATAGTAAAAAAATATTTGTGTAGTAAAAAAGAAAACGAATATCCGATATTCAACAAGATCAACTGTAATAAGCAGGTATTAGTGAGTAATAGAACGCATTATGTTAATCCTAGACAACGCTAGGAAATCATGGGTACATTGAGGGAGTTTTCTCCCACTTTAGATGCGTTAGCACTTTTCTTTACTAATAGGGAAGAAAATCGGATAATTAAAAGTGATTAGTACAAGTACAGCAGAAATTGATGATTTCTTTTGCCTTTGATGAGCTTTAGCCTGTGCGAGGCAAGCCCTGACCTAGAGGAAAGCCACCATCAATCAAAATAGAGAGGAGGAACACATGGTGTCAACAAGCAAAACGAGTCATGTATTAGGTGGGACCTACCGTGGGAGACAACTCACCTAATGTCTTCAAGGCATACTAGCGTCATCTGGAATTAATATTATCTTTGGACGTCTACATAATGAAAATCCATTTACTGGCCGATCTCCTCTTTAGCTAACAAGAAATTCGCTATGTGCTTGACAACAATGAGGAAGTCGAGAAATTAGTAGTGCTGAACACAAAGTGCCATAAAGTAAACTCGCGGTACTGTCTCGGCTACTATAGAGTTTCTATCAGCGGAAACCTGACCAACCTTTATTCCAACGCCGATTGCACAGGTCTGGTGGCGATGATGCATGTCACTGAGCCGAAGTTGCACATGCCAACCAATCATCCTATTTGGTTGTTCTCAGTGGCAATAAATCCTGTGAATAAGTCTAGTTTACTCACTAATGACTTTAAGTTTAGGGAAAGCCCAAAACTATTTTTACAAAGAGTTATGTCTTGTTTTGGTTGGTAAATTCAGTATACTTTCTGACCAACTTACTAAGAAAGTTATTGTGTACATTAGCTAGGTATCCAGCTAAGACTGATGAGTCAACATGATTCATATTTCCAAATGACAACCAACTAAATAAAAGTTTACATTTCATTACTCCACTACTATTTGCCAAGGTCGTATGCGTCCAAAAGGCTGGACGCATTGTCCTGAACAACAGGCTAAGGCAGGAAAGAGTCAGATACAATCAAGTGTGACCTTAGCAAGTTCCAAGTAAATTGTGTATTGAAGTAAGCCCTGCGTCTGAAAAACATTCTATGAGAAACACACTCGAGTCCATAGCTCACACAAGGAGATGGCATAGATGCAGATGGCTAGTAGTATATACGATTCCAGATCGCTTGTCTTTGTGGAACCATCTTCACGCAATCCTAACTTTAATCGCCAATATCTACTTTTCATGTCTTCCTGTCACACGCTTTAAGTGCCAATCTGCGGTATTATCGAAAATAGGTCCCATTCATCTTTATCCTCTTGCTTAGATGCTTGAAGCTCGGTAGTCAAACCGTCGCCTCTTATTATTTGGAAAACAAGTGCGCTGTCTTCAATAACTTTACTTTCTATTTCCTTAGCAGTAGGAACCACCTTGGCTCCATTGCTTATAGCATTATAACTGACTACTCCGTTCAGCGAGGTACACTCATTTTCAATGGTTTTACAAGCAGGTGTTTTGTTACCACTCGTCATGTCTAGTTGAATAAAAGAGGAGAGTAGCAGTAGTAAAAATTATTAGATCTTGGAAGAGGTGAGGAGTCGTTGGTTTTATTTTGCTGGAAAACATACTTTTCTTTTATACCACACCGCTTGGTGGAAGCAGGAATTTCTCCTGCCAGCAGAAAGAATTATATTGGGGGCAAATCCACCATCATCAACATGTGGAATCTGGATATACGTCATCAAAGGCTTGCTCAAAGCCAATCCGTAATAAAAAAGTAGCAGGGTGCTGCTTTTTTTTGTTAAAGGCCATTGCACATAAAAAAGAGAAAGCTGGCCAAAGAATTCTCTCAAAGCACAAAGAAAAAAGCAGTTTGGCTTGAAGCATTTTTTGGGCAATTTTTGGCCTCCAACTGCGGAATTTGAGCAGGGGATACACTCAAAGGCCTCTGTAAAGAAAATCGCCCCCCCCCCCAAAATAGAAACAGGGAGCACTTTATAGTGCATACGTCATTAGCAATAAAGAGCTGGCAGCTGAACAAAAATAGTTTCAAAGGCTCGTCAAAGAAGCCTCAGCTTGGAGACAATTAATGGGCCAGTCCGTCGTCATCATCCAATTGTTTTCCGCTGGGTAAAAAACGAGGGCTGTTTTTTTTTCCTCCCTCCCTTCCGTCTCAGCCATCCTATTTAAGAGGTACGCCCTCTGGAGGAAAATGTTTCTGGACAAAAACACAATTGACCCACTCCCTTAAATACCTTTATACACCCAACATTTATAGCTCAGCCTAACTGCGCACTGCTTGAAACTAGTGGTCATGTCTGATAGAATTAGAGTAAAGGTTTACAACCACCAAAAAATAAACGATGAAATTGAAATTACGTACTTGGGGTTATTTGAGATAGGAAATGAACGTATCAGCCACCCTGCAATTGCTGAAAACATGATTAAAGCGCAGCTCAAAGGCATTGTCATTGGCAGTATGGTCGCCCATTACGGTTATAGTTGGGGCACAGGTTGGACAAAAGATGCAAGCCTACCAGAAGGCACTACTTTCACGGATTTTGCCTTGCTATATGCTGGCTCCAGGGCAAACCCCAGCTGTTCACTTTTTGCAATGTTGAAAAATATCGACTTGACCACTAAAGAAATTCGAGAAGCTATCAGCGATCATAATGTTGAAAACCCATTGAATGAATATAAATATGTTGATAAGCATAGTGTTGTTTCTCTCAGTTTGCCCATGCGTGCATAGTGCTTAATTAAAGCTATTTAGGAGAGCAGATTATGGCAAGGACCGGAGAAAAGGGGGCAAGTGCCCAATAACCCGCACAGTCTCTTGCTACTCTCCATATTTAAGCATTTGCTTTTGAGGTTGCGCAGACTGGCAATAGTGGTGTAGATGTGTAGTATCTAGCTTATTTGGCATTAGCCTAAGTCACCGTTCTAATGTCTCGTATTAAATAAATAATAAAGAGATAAGAAATGATTAAAGAAACCTAAGCCGGTATGCCATGCGCGATTCCTTAAATAACTTTAGTCGTGGTGCAGTAGCGCTAGTCGTCAACATTAAAGATTGCCCCATTGGGCAATAAACCAGTCACAAGACCAAAATGTGGGATCGCTCGCTGATGCGATCTGTCGATCCTACAACAACAAAGGAATTTGGTGATGTCATTATTTTCTCTCTTGAATTCGTTGGGGGAATTGTGCACGAGTCCACACTTTTACCCCTCTGGCCCTTTCCTGCTGCTAATGGTGAATTGTGTTTTATCTGCTATATTAAGCGAGCTGCTGTTGGTCCTCACTATTTTCAAACTACACCAAAGCACAATTCCGCTAAATCACCTACCTCTTTACTTTCTCAACATGTCTTTAAAGAAAGGACCTTATTTCTACTTTGCCGTTATCGTCAATGCAGAAGGTAACCTGCAGATCAGCAGACATGTTCCAAAAACTGGACCTATTGATGCTGGGGTGGTTAATAGTTTAACCGCCCAAACTAGAATGTTAGATTGTTGTTCGTATCGTTATTTAACTATGAATAATACCCCAATCTTGGTGGATGGTCCAGTTAGGTCAACCGCACATAAAACCATTAACAAAGTAAATGTAGCCGAAGAAGAACATGTCTATGTATTTTTTGGTACTGACGACCAGCTAAGGAGTGTATGTGATAAACTGGCAGATAATGGCGAGAAAATAATTGTCAAGGCTAATGAGCTAGGTGATAGGTATTATGAGGACAATAGGTTTGATTTCAATATGGATGAAGCCCGTGAGTATTACAGGCGCAACTATCTGGGTGTAAATTCGCTTTACTGCCCCCTTGATACCTGTTAGCAAGTAAAAATAAAAGCATATAATAAGAGAAAATATAGTGGTTGTGAGAAATAGCGAACTAAAGAGTTTTTTCTTCATAATATTGTTTGGTAGGTCATATATTCTGGCCCTCTCAGCGATTGATGCTTTTCACTTTGGTTGCAGCTCTGCTTGTCCCAACATACCACAGCACATGTCTCAGCATACAGCTTTGAGTTCCATAGTATGCGCAAGATCTGAACTTTGATAATGAACCAGTGCAGAACTGGAGGGGCCTGCCATTATTTGTTTAACGCCTAAATAAACAATAATAATCAACATGGCACCAACCTGTAGTCCTCGTACAGGGAAGCCAGCGCTGTATATCACTTTTCTATTAGCTTCAGAAATTTTAATATCCTAATCGGCTTGTTTCACAACTATGATAAATATCTACAAACTGGAACTTTGATCAATAAATTCACAACACGAGTTTTTTTTTGCAGTTACACATTTTTGAAACATATAGTTGGGGTCTGCCGCCAGCTATATAAAGAAGAAGCAACAAAGTGTTTAATTCTATATTATATTCCAAACACCTCCTTGCGATTGCTCAACAATGTCTGAATTTACTATACGCACGTGCTTTTACTGCCAAACACATTTTAGACTACCAGGCCCCTACCTCTCTCACAAGGCGAGTTGTGTTTCCTGGGCCGCTACAACCGGGTCTGTAATACCATATGACGACTGGGTATACTTAAGTTCAGCGGAATTTTCCCAATACTTGTTGTTGACAAAGCCACTTTAAGGAAAACGGGCTAGCCATAGGGGATTTTGTGTTGATGTCACTTATTGCAATTCTATTATAGCCATATGGAATTCAAAATAAATTAAGAATGGCCTACCAAAACATCTAGAATATCATTGCTTGGGCACTTGGGAAACTGTGGTGTCCACTCCTGAAAAAGCTATATTAGTTATCAGAGACGTAAAAATGCATTTAAAGATTCAAGTCGATCTTTTACTCAAAGATCGTGGCTCGGACCCATACAGGGCTTCGATACAACGACTTTTCTAAAAAAAAATGTCTCGCGTTTTCTCTTGTGTTGAACCATTTTTGTTTATCACAAAAAGTTATATATGTAATTCATTCTCATTTATTTTTTTACCTTATTACCACGCGGGCATAGAGAAAGAGCATAATGTACGTCGAACAGGATAGTGATGATGAGCCACTCTACAGCAGCGACAGCGAACTAGATAGCATTGATAGCTTGGTTACTACAGTGCGTCTAGACGAGATAATGCTCGAAATTAGCACTACGGGGTCGACGTGGAGAGAGCTTCGCAAGCAATACTCGCCTAAACAGTCGGCTTTTGAACCTCTCAGCTTTACCGCTAGTACTTGGGCGACCTTTGCAAAGGTGGGGATTACAGGGCTGGACAACGACCTCGCGGTAGACGAGGCCTACAGTCAGACAGCCACCATGGTAGCATATAGCGTCGAGCTTCTTCGAGTTGCGCTTGGCGGCCGGCAAGTCAATGGGAAACGGGTAAAACAGGTGGGCAATATCCTGACCACTCTCTGTGCCTCTCTATCAGATACGCGCGACCGGCACAGAGTAGCTATATCTAAAACTCTTGCGGATAAAGCCAATGCCTACAGATGCTCCCAAAGCGTGGACAAGGAGATGGGGCCGGATGGTGCTACCTCGACTGAGTGCGTGAGAAGTACTAGAAGATTGAAAACGCGTTGGTGGGGAAAGAGAGTCGACGGGTCAGTTACCAGAGAGCCTAGCCACTCGCATCGCCATGAGCGCAGACAATCGGATAATTTGGAACAACAGCAGCAGCAATTCTACAGTCGTGATACTGTGCAAGGAGTCCGATCTACCACAGGTGCTCCCTTGTCTTCTTTGTCGTCTAGTATTGACGATATTCGAGAGGCTGGCGAAAGCGTTGAGGACACTCCAGCTTCCGCTGTACATCCCATGTTCTTGGGTTATGCTAGTATATCGGAAGATAGCGCAGACGATACTGATAGTTCCTCGGCGACCGATTCAACAGTGCTAGTTTCGGGTATCGTTCAGGCATCTATACAGGAGTTACCGCTAGAACTCAGTCGTCAAGGTGTCATCCGTGATGGTCTCTTGCGTCAAGGCTTTACAGAGGCGGCCATTACTGCTTACTTTCAGCAATTTTCTCTAAGAACCAATGGGGGCCATGATTTATTGTGGAAAAAATGGGCAAGGTGGTGTATAGCAAAACGGATGGATCCTCGTACAACATCGGATGAGGATCTAAATAACTACATTTCAGAAAGTGATTGGTCAGAGGCGTGGAAGATGCAGACAAAAAGCCATATCAAACTTGTCTGGTCTATTGTCGAAGGGCATCAACCACCACATAGGAAGAAGAGTGTAGTTAAGCACTGAGAGCCTGTCCAATATATTATGATCCAGTTTGGAAACTTATCTCTGTCGATACTGAAGCAACGAATCAAGTGGAGGTGTGTATACAAGGCAAAGGGACGAGATGAGACAAATATGACCAACAACATTGGTAACTGGCACCGAGTCACTCTAAGCTAGAACGATGGTAGTGGAGCAAAAAACATTAGTAAAGCGTGTGCAGTCTGGTTGTGCTATGGTGTGGACTGTTGGGCCGATACTATTGGTTAAATCGGGCTGGTCTAGAACACGTGTTTCAGTTTGAAAGGCAATCTGGATCAATCACCTGTGATTTGATCATAATGGCTTACAAATTGATTTTAAATTACTAATAGATTGAGGCTGGGGCGTGACTAATGATTACCAAGGGATCGAGACAAATGTTCTGTGATGAATCTTGGAAAAAAAAGAAAATCGAGCATATAAAGGGGATGTTGCTGCGACTCCCTCTTTTTTATTTTATTTTATTTTTTATCCCAACGACACGAAATATTTTTTCCCTCTCAACTCCTTTTATTTATTTATCGTAATTAATAACCATGGGCAAGCCAAAGATTCTAGTTATCTACTACTCGACGTACGGCCACGTCCAGACGATCGCTCAAGCCGAGATGCGCGGTCTACTAAAGTCAGGCAAAGTCGATGCTGAGCTGTATCAGTTTGCTGAAACGCTTTCAGGCGACGTTTTAGAGAAAATGCACGCCCCAGCTCGGGACACGTCAGTTCCCGAGATAACTCCAGAGATATTGGCAGAGGCCGATGGGTTCCTGGTCGGATTCCCCACGCGTTTCGGCGTAGCACCAGCACAGGTCAAAGCGTTCTTCGACTCGACCGGTTCGCTATGGAGTAAAGGCGCGTTGCTGGGTAAGCCAATGGGGTTGTTTTTCTCTACGGCTTCTCAGCACGGTGGGCAAGAGTCTACGGCGTTTTCGTTTTTGCCCCATTTGGTCCACCATGGTTTGATCTATGTCTCTTTGGGTACACCTAGTCCTTATATGTTTGAGACGGACGCTATTGTTGGTGGGTCGCCGTGGGGCGGCGGCGTTATTGCTGGTTCGGATGGCAGCCTGTTGCCTACGTATAAGGAGATTGAGATTGCCGAGATCCAGGGCGATAAATTTGCAGAGATCGCTAGCAAGCTGGCAGCACCCGAAAAGGATCTCTCAAAGACAGCTGCTGCTACTTCCGAAAAGTCTGCGGAGACTGTTACTTCCGAGAAGCCTGGCGAGGTTGCTTCCGTAACACCAACGTCGGCGACTCCCGTCAAGGCGAGAGGGCGGATGCTGCAGATAGTGGATAAATTTAAGAATCTATTCAAATCGTGATTATCATCCATTTTTTTTCCCACGCCTTTTTGGAATTCCCACGAAAGCTTTGTTTGTGAGCTGTGCACAAGCCCGTCCTTTTTTTCCCCCCTTCTTTCTCTTTTCGTAATACTTTTTTTATTTAGCTAATTATTGTTATCAATATGCTCTTGCGACTACCTCTACCTCGTGTCATGCTGCTGGCCGGCAGGCCATATAGCTCCATATCTCGACTGGCGCTGCCCCGTCAACAATGCCGAAGCTACTCGGCCTCTGTGGACAGCAGCGTTGAGCCCATCCGCGGGCTGGACTTGGGCGTAGCACACAGTAAGCTACTCCTACGCACAGTAGCGGCGATGCGAGGCAATGCAGAGCTGCAGGCGCAGGGAGTGAGCGAGGGGGACAGCAAAAAGATGAACATGTGTCAAGCAATTAACGACGCCATGCGGCACACACTGGCCACAGATGACACGGCAGTGGTATTCGGTGAGGACGTGGCATTTGGCGGAGTATTCCGATGCTCAGTCGGATTGGCGGAGGAATTTGGCAACGAGCGTATTTTCAACACACCTCTGACCGAACAAGGTATCGCTGGGTTTGCTATCGGCATGGCGGCGATGGGACATACGGCGGTGGCGGAGATCCAGTTTGCTGATTATATATTCCCTGCGTTCGATCAGATTGTTAATGAGGCTGCCAAGTATCGGTATCGGTCTGGTAACGAGTTTAATGTCGGCGGTCTCACTATTCGCGCGCCCTGTGCGGCTGTGGGCCATGGCGGCCATTATCACTCGCAGAGCCCTGAGGCCTTCTTTGCTCATGTACCCGGAATCAAAGTAGTAGTGCCGAGATCGCCCATCCAAGCCAAGGGCCTTCTGTTGGCGGCTATTCGCGACCCTAATCCCACGCTGTTCTTTGAGCCCAAGATGCTGTACCGCTCAGCCGCCGAGCAAGTGCCCACCGACGACTACGTGCTGCCCTTGTCCAAGGCCGAGATAGTGCGCCCGGGCAAGGATGTGACTGTTGTCGGATATGGCGCGCAAATATACGCTCTCGAGAACGCTATCCAGATGATTGAGCGCGATATGCCTGGCGTCACCTGCGAGCTCATTGATCTGCGGACTATTTTGCCGTATGATGCGGATACGGTGGCAGAGTCGGTGGCAAAGACTGGGCGCTTGGTTGTTGCGCATGAGGCGCCGAGGACGCAGGGCTTTGCGGCAGAGTTGGCGGCGGAGATCCAGGAGAGATGCTTCTTGAGGCTGGAGAGTCCCATTGAGCGTGTGTGTGGGCTGTTTGTGCCGCATCCGCTCGTCTTTGAGCGCTTTTATATGCCCTGCGCAGTGCGTTCTTATGAAGCTATCCGTCGCTCGCTAGAGTACTGATTTTTTAATTACTGCTGGGAATTTTTTAGGGGGTGTGACGTAAAGCATATTGGGATTATTATTTGATTATTGGGAACGTTGCACAAATACAAGTCTGATCCAATAGGTATTTTTTGTCTACTTCGGAACGTTTTGTGGTACAAAAACAATGCCTAGTAGAGCCTTCATAAACTCTAAAATACTTTCCGAAAAAGAATTACTTTTTTTTCTCTCTTTTTCCTTTGTTTCGACTAGCAGAATCTATTTTTTTTTTCTTTATCATGAGCTATAGCAACAGAGCGTACGACGATAGTAATAGAGAGACCTATCTCGGCAATGTTGGTCAATATTCAGGTAGCAACGCACATCTACCATCGGTTGATATAACAACAATGCAGCAGCCACATGGGAGTGCTTACAGCGAGGCATCGTGGCAGACACCTCGGCCACCAGAGCCTGTGCAGGCATTGCCAGTGGCCGGAGGGCTGGAGACAGCGAGTGGTCAGAAAAAGGACAAGAATCGGGGCAAAAAAGTAGACCAACAAGGCGTAGTAGGAATGAACTCGATGAGTCACTGGAGCGCACTTCGATTCCTATTCTACGTAGGCACACGTCTAACACAACTAGTAGTGGCTATAGTATGTATCGGGTACTTGGCGCAGTCACGTAAGCAGCGGCCTACGGAGGGCGGAGACGTCACTGAGCGTAACACAGAGATCGCAGTATTTGTCGTTGGAGGCGTTACGGCGGGTACGGCGGCTATATCGATAATCTTGCATTTGTTTGCAAAGACTAGGCAGAGGATAGAGAAATCTCGTACGGCTTGGTTTACTTTGGCTCTGAATTTTGCTATTTTCGTTACCTGGATCATTTTGGTACTTATCAACGTCATCGTCGTCGATTGCTCTCGAAAGTCGGATGGTGTGTGGTGCAGGAATTTGAAAAATAGCCTGGCTACTGGCCTCGTCTCCGCTATGCTTGCGCTCATTGTCGTATTGAGGAGCTTTAGTGTGCTTGTCAGAGCTGATCGCATCAAACTGTGGAATCATCCTGACAAGGTCTAAATCAGATCACGTACCTCACTTTCTTTCCCTCCCTTCTTCAGCTCTTGTTTTTTTTTTCGTACTATACTCTTTTATTTTTATTATAAATTTCACTCAATGACTAGTACTCTGGATAGCTTGAATTTCTTGCGCCGGCCATTGCCAAGTAGCAGTAGTGTACTTTCCGGAATTGGTGTTGGGTCATCGTCGTCAACTGCATCGTCAATTTTATATGGAGCGTCGACGGAAGAAAAAATAATAATTGACATAGGCACACACTCCTTGCGTGCCGGGTTCTCTGGCGACTATGCGCCGATACACAGTAGCACACTAAAGACCAAGTTTACTTTCAGCAGCAGCGGCATAATTACTCGGACTGTTGGCCACACATTGCACAACACGGTAGTGGAGAGTGAGGAGGAGCTGGAGATGCGATTGGTAGAGCACTTTAGGGACGTGTATCGACGCGATTTATTGGTAGATGCTCGTACGCGTAAAGTAGCTATTGTGGAGAGCGCGTTGGCGCCAGTGCGGCTGCGCTTGGCTGTGGCGCGTGTGTTATTGGGTAATTTGCGTGTGCCTCAATTGTCGTTTTATCCCGCGAGTGTTGCCGCTCTGATGACTTGTGGATCGGTACAAGCTGGTCTGGTTATTGACTGTGGTCATCGCACAGTGTCTGTGACGCCTGTTTATGAGGCCCGCGCGTTGCCTCCTTATGCCACGTCGACGCCCCTGGCTGGCTTGGCGCTGTTTGACAGTCTGCGGGGACTGCTTCAGAACTACGCCCGCTTTATGCCTGCTTCTGGCAATGGGGATGATGTGGAGTGCCAAGATTTGTTGTCTGACTCTGTTGTCACTCATATCATGACCAAAATGCTGTTGGCGTCTCCTATTGCTTTGCCAGAAAAGATGCGTGCTAACTCGGGTGTCGTCGGTCGGAACGAATGCGTGCTGTCTGATGAACTGGTTTCCTTCTACGAATCTAGTTCTACATGTACTGGTGCTGTTACTAGACTGACTATCGATACTGAGCGGTATGGACGTGGCCTGCTGTTGTTTCCTAGTTGGATCCGTGAGCGTGCTGCTGAGCCGCTTTTCAGCGGTGACCCGGCGGCTGACCACCAGAGCATTCCTGACGCTGTCGTGCAGTGTATTGGGAGAGTGCCTGTGGATACTCGGCGTGCGCTGATTGCCAATGTGCTTGTTGTTGGCGGGGTCGCTGATTTGCCGGGGTTCAGACACCGATTGTTGCATGATATTGTTGCTCGTTTGCATAGGGACTCCAGATGGTCTGCGCTGGCTGCTGATGCTGCGTTGGCTGATGAGTCGCAGGCCTTTGCTCCGTCTGATCGCTCTTGGATTGGCACGTCGCTGGCTGTCGCTGCTAAAATTGGGACAGTGGAACTATCTCGTGACGATTTTGATGGCTGTACTTTACCCGACTGGACTGCCATTAGTCAGTAATTTACTAGATTTGATAACATTGTGGTAATAATTTAACATGCTATTGGTTAAAAGTCATTGATTTTTTAAGTATGTACTCACACTGTGGGATGACGTTATTCGTACTTGTATTTCACAGGTGAATCAAGTATGTTGCCAATATCATGCTATACATGATTTTCTTCTACTGACTAGAATGCCATTCTTTGATAAATTGGTATATATATTTATATTTATAAAAAAGATATATAGTAAAGCAAGATTTCATCACTAAGAGATGCACACGGAGTGAGCTCTGAAAAGCAGGCACAAACTAGCAGTGCAAGTCGACATTCCTGGAAATGTGTGTAAATTACGAGCCTAAAGGACAAAGAACTTCTAAGAAAAGCTGTTCTACCGATCAAAATAATTTACGTACCAGGCCATGCAAGTTGTTGCTAGAAAATACCAGACATAATATTCAATAAGGTTAAATCTTTCCGACTTCATAAAGGCCCTTATACTTTGCTAGTACGTCTTCGGGAAGACTCCAGATATAATCCAATCTTTCATTATCATAATATGGCTTAGCTAGATTAATGGTCGCATCATAGACGTTGGTACTAGAAGCAGATAGATTGTTTTCCAAACGAAGGCGATCCTCTTCGGTGCCAAAAAATAGGTAGACATGTTCTTCCAATCCTGGATTCAAATTTGCCACAGACCTAAAAACACTATCGCCTCTATAATTTTTAACGATGGATGGGTAGATAGGATGTATAGTTACGTTAACCCTATTTCCCTTGTTGTCGAGAACCTGAGGAGGGGTTAGTGCGTTAGTCACCGTCTCATCGATTGGCCCATTTTTTAAAATGTGTCCACTAATCATAAGATTGCCATCAGTATTGGTAGTAAGACCAAAATAATAAAAAGGACCTTTCTCAAAAGACATGTTGACAAGGTATAAAGAAATATGTAGTTGATATAGTAAATGTGTATGTTAGATGTTTTGAAAGAAGCAAGGGGCAGCAGCAGCTCGCTTTATATAGCAGAGAAACCCCAATCCACTATTTGCAGCAGGAGGAAGCAAAAAGGCGAAAACTGTGCAGTCAAGCAAAACTTTTCCTCAATTTCAAAAGAACAAATAATGACATCACCAATTTTCTTTTTGCAACCTTTGTTTCAAAGAACGAATGCGTAAGAGCACTATAAAAATGACATCACCGATTTTTCGCATTATTTGCTTCAAAGAACGGATGCGTAAGAGCACTATAAAAATGACATCATGAATTTTTTTGCAACCTTTTCTTCAAAGAACGAAGGTGTAAGAGCAATTAAACAATGCCATCACACCTTTCTTGTTTTCCAACCCTCTGTCCACTACAGGAAGAAGCTAGATGATGTAAAAGATGGGTAGTCTAGCTAAAGTATTTTAGCAAAGGCATGAGAGCAAAAAATGACGTCGCCAATTGGTTTGCCTCTGACAAAAAGATGTGTGCTGTGATGTGAGGTGTTGGCAAATGGCCATGGCACTGGGTATTATTGATGGGTCTTTCTCTGTTGTCCAGACAGTCGCAAAATTGATACAGAACAATGCTACACTGGTTGTTATCCAAGTTTATTCCATCAACAAGACAACATTTAATTTTTTTTATATAACAGCTACCTAGTCTAAGAAGAGCTATATAATAGATGTTCAAAAGAGAGTATGCAGTTTCCTTATGTTTCAGTCAGCTTTGAGCAATTAGGAAACATAATTTAGCTTTAAGAAGAGCTTGGCTAGGGAAATAAAAAATCAAATGATTGATAGACAAATTTCATGGGCAGAGTTGCCTATTATAACTCCTTTACTCTTACACTAAGTCAGCATTGGAATCAGTTGGTGGCTTTGGCATCTCCGCTAGTTTTTCGATCACTGGCCTCAACCCGTGCTCATCAACATATTCATATTTACTCCATGGGTTATTACCATTATGATCGCTGATGGCTTTTAATATTATTTCATTGGTCAAGTCGATATTTCTTAACATTTGCAAAATTGAACAGCTGGTATTTGCCGTAGAGCCAGCATATAGCAAGACAAGATCACTGCCAATGGAATTGACTGTTAGGCCACCATCTTTTACCTTTGCCCAGCTTGTGCTACTGCTATCAGCATAATAGGCGGTCATTTCTTTAACGTCCATGAGCACACTTCTAATCAGATTGTCAGCAACTGCGGGGCAGTTGATTCTTTTAACGTCTTCTATCTCAAATAACCCCAAGTAGATAATTTTTCTGAGTTTATTGTCTTCTCTTTTGAGCTTGTAAACCCTCATTCTAATTCTTTCAGACATGACTACTTGTTTCGAGCAGTGCGCAGTTAGACTAAGCTGTAAATGTTGGGTGTATAAAAATATTTAAGAAAGTAGGGCAGTTGTGTTATTGTCCAGAATCATTTTCCTCCGAAAGGCGTACCCCTTAAATAGGTTGGCCACGATAGGGTAGAGAGGGAAAAACAACACTCCTCTCTTTTTTTACCCAACGGAAAACAGTTGGATGATGACGACGGACTGGCCTATTTATAGTTTCAGATTTTGAGACCTCTTTTTACTAGTCTTTGAAGCTATTTTTGTTCAATCCCCCCAGTGCTTTATTTCCGATGACGCATACCATGAAAACAGCACCTCACCTTCCATTGTTTTAAAGCGGATATTCTTTTTAAAGGATTTAATGACGTACTCTATCCAGATGCTGCAGTTTGATGTTGGGGAATTTGTACAAAAAGCCTTTCTCCAGTTTGCCATTTGTATTTTCTTTTTGAGGATTGAAAAATCCCTTTGCCCATTTTTCCTTTTACTGTGGGCAACTTGGGCAAGAGAAAAGCCTTGTCCAGACCTCTCAGCGGCCCCACATCCAAAGTGAATAACAACTTTCTCACTCATTTTCCCTATAGGTTCCAATATTACATACGTGGAGCAGAGCCATTTATAATATATTCAAACCTGTTGAACTTGTTGAAGAGGCAGCCTCTTGCTGTTTCCTGAATTACACAAATGTAAATGGACAAACCAAAAAGCTTCGGTCACTAGCATTTTACTATTCTTCCGACAGTCGTCTAAAGACTAACTAACACACTAAATTGCTTGATATTTCAGTTTGCTCTGTTTATAAGGCAATAAGGAGAGAAAAACATTACTTCTCTTTTACAGTCAACGGTAAGTGGCTGACTGAAAGTAGGAATTTCACTCTATCTGCCTCTAATACACGGAATTGCTACAAATAGCAGTATGTTTTCTGGATGTGCTCATTGATTGCTTCTGGTTCGGAGCTTCTTTATACCCGCCTTTAAAAGTATTTTCTGTCTGTCTTTTCGTGTTCTATTTCTGGCGACTTGGACAAGAGAGGAGTATCCTGTTTTCTTTCTCCGAGCCAATTTTCTTTGAAGCCGCATTTGCAGACACAAAGCATATCCAGATTCCACATGTTGATGATGGCGGATTTGCCTCCCCAAAGGAATTCGTTCTCCTAACAGGAATATCTCCTGCTTCTGCCAAGTGGTGTGGTATAAAACAAACGTTTTCCAGCAAAATAAAACCAACGATTCCTCACCTCTTCCAAGACCTAATAATTTTTTACTACTGCTACTTTCCTCTTTTATTCAACTAGACATGACGAGTGATAACATAACCCCTACTTGTAAGCTCATTGAAAATGAGTGTACCTCGCTGAACGGAGTAGTCAGTTATATCATAATGTATGCTGTAAGCAATGGAGCCAAGGACGTTCCTACGGCTGAGGAAATAAAAAGTAAGGTTATTGAAGACAGCGCACTTGTTTTCCAAATAATAACAGGCGACGGTTTGACTACCGAGTTTCAAGCATCTAAGCATGAGAATAAAGATGAATGGGACCTATTTTCGGTAGTACCAACTAGTGGCACGGACAAGAATAATGGGGCTAGTCAGGGTTTGGAATCACCTGCGTGGTTGTCAATAGGAAAATAACAATAAAATCCTGAAGATGTTTCCACAAAGACAAGCGATCTGGAATCGTATATACTACTAGCCATCTGCATCTATGTCGTCTCCTTGTGTGAGCTATGGACTCGAGTGTGTTTCTCATAGAATGTTTTTTAGACACAGGGTTTACTTCAATACACATATTCCTCGACACTTGATAAGGTCACACTATTAATCGTATCTAACTCTTTCCTGCCTTAGCCTGTTGTTCAGGACAATGCGTCCAGCCTTTTGGACGCATACGACCTTGGCAAATAGTAGTGGAGTAATGAAATGTAAACTTTTTATATAGTAGTATTTGGAAATATGAATCATGTTGACTCATCAGTCTTAGCTGGATACCTAATGTACACAATAGCTTTCTTAGTATGTTGGTCAGAAAGTATACTAAATTTACCAACCAGAACAAAAATTAAGTCATTGTAAAGATAGTGGCAATAAATCTTGTGTATATTGAAATGAATAAGTCTAGTTTACCCACTAATGACTTCATGTTTAGGGAGAGCCCAAAACCGAGAACGGCCGAATAGGACGCTTGATTGGCATACGCAATGTTGGCTCAGTGTCATACATCATCGCCACCAGACCTGTGCAATCAGTGTTGGAATAAAAGTTGGTCGGGTTTCCACTGATAGAAAATTGATTGTAACCGAGAGGGTACCGCGAGTGTACTTTATGGCAATTTGTGTTCAGCATTACTAATTTCTCGACTCCCTTGTTGTTGTCAAGAAGCATATAGCTAATTTCTCGTTAGCTAAAGAGGAGATCGACCAGTAAATGGATCTCCTTTCTGTAGCCATCACAACACACTTTGATCTCCCCCATACCTGTTCAGCAATCAACGATGGTTTAAATTTGTGGCTAATTAGATTAAAAAATATTCTGTGTGGTATTCTAATATTTTTTATTTTGTTAGTATGACAGGAAGAAGAAAGCATCAGCGTCCCGAGTCTGGGCGTCCCAATGGCGACGCTCCTCCCCAGAAGATAGCCAAGCTCAGCGACCACCGACAGGAACAAAAGGATGAGGAAGCATCGATGACAGTAGACGATATCTACTTTGAGGAGGGCGGATTGCAGCGCATTCATCCCTACTTTTTCAAGTTCACGACGTATGCCAAGGGCCGCTGGGTTGGACGCACGATCTACGAGCTATTTTGCAGCGAGTTCCGCGACCGCACACCGGCATACTACGAGTCAGCTATTACTCAGGGCATCATCGAGATAAACAACAAAAAAGTCGAGCCATCCACTATCGTATGCAACAGCGATCTAATTACTCACTATATCCACCGCCACGAGCCCCCCGTCACTACGCAGCCCCTGGCTATAGTTCGTGAGACTGAGGATGGGCTGCTGATAGTCGACAAGCCTGGAAGCATCCCAGTACACCCCACCGGTCGGTACAACTTTAACTCCATTATTAGGATCTTGGAGAAAAAGCATGGGTATCGTGCTCTGTTTCCCATCAACCGTCTGGACCGCTTGACATCGGGACTCATGCTAGTCGGACTTAACTCGGAAGTTGCACGCCGTATGGAGAGCGACTTGTCTGCCCATCGCATCCAAAAGGAGTATATTTGCAGAGTAAAAGGCGTCTTCCCTACTGGCCGCATTGTTTGCGATCAGCCGATTCGCGTTGTAGCTCATAAGCTTAGCCTTAACTGCGTTGACCGCGAGGAGGGCAAGCCGTCGCTTACAGAGTTTGAGCTGATGGCTGTTGACGACGATGAAATGCACTCGATTGTTTATTGTCGGCCAAAGACTGGAAGGACCCATCAGATCCGTGTTCATTTGCAGTTTTTGGGATACCCTATTGCCAATGATCCGCTCTACTGCAATCGCGAGGTCTGGGGCGACAGCATGGGTAAAGACGGCGTCCTACCTCCTGCGCCGACACTGTCTGAGCTTCCTACTCCCGCCGATACTCCCGCCGTTGAGACTCCCTCTGCCCCGACGCCTCCAAGCTCTACTGACCAAGTCAAGCCGCCACTGGTCAAAGGCAAGAAGGCAAACAAAATGGCAGGCACTACTAGCACGTCGTTTCCCTCAGACCAGAGTAACGTTGCTTGGGCTCCGTTGGTCGGTCGCTTGGAAAAGTGGAGGACCAAGCAAGAGCTCGCTGAGATGGTCGACGTTCCAGCTGATGCTGATGCGCCGCGTAAGTGTGACAAATGTTCTGATCCGTTTATGCCTGACCCCACGCCCGACGAACTCTGCATTTGGCTCCATGCCTGGCGCTACAGTGGCCCTGGATGGTCTTATGAAACCGAGCTTCCCGAGTGGGCAAACCGCGCTGTCGAGCATATAGACCGTGTAAAGTATAAAAAGGAAACTGCGTAATATTTCTTACAAATAGAATATATGGACTATATCAAATCTTTTTTACTTTTTCGCGCTTTTAAATTGGTCCCTGCGCGCCTCTACCCTGTCCGTCCATTGATCCGTACCCCACTTTAAGTAACCAACGCCAATCAATGCCCCTGCTGCATGAGAAATGTGTAAAGTAGGCCGCCACACTACCTTGCTTTCAGGCCGATACAGTCCAATGCTCTTGGGAAACCCTTGTGGTATCAGCCCAATCAGGTACGGTATATACGCGATAGTGAATAGCCAGGCTGGTTCAGATATCCATACGAGCACTCCCACCAAACTACACACCGCACCACCAGCGCCAATCAGCGGTACGAAAGCCACGCGCTTACAGAGCACCATCGACAAGTGAGCGGCCAAGTTTGCCAGTACGCCTGTCGACAAATACAGGAATGCGAATTGTTCGGGACTTCCCCTATTTACAATATCGGAACTTAGTGTGGTAAGTGTAACGGTGTTGAGAAAGTAATGCCAGTGCTCACGGTGACTGAAAATACTAGTCAGCAAAGTGTATGACCTTTTGGAGCACGGGTCGTGGACAAAGAATCGTTTCATAAATGGAGTCAGTCGTCGGGAACCCCACATAACGTAAACAGCCGTGTTTAGTGCTACAATACCGTAGACGTAGTATTCGCTGTGCGTAATAGTCTTACACTGGGTTTTAAACGCCCTGACCATGGAGCTAGTACTGGCAAGAGTTGACTTGTAGAGCGAGTCAATGGAATACAATTCTTCGGTAGTGTCGTGTTTGGCATCCTGGCAATTGTTACGCGTTTCCCACCAATCTACTATTTTATCTGCGAGCTCTACAAACGGGCCGCCCAATATGTCGGTCAGGGGTCTCACTTTGCGAGGATCAAGTGCCTCGCTGTCTCCAGTTGTTGGCGGATGGGGCTTTAACAGGTCGTAGGCATAAGCTTCTGTAGTCATGTAGTACGCGCAGGCTGTAAATGACACCGCCCACAAGATAGGTCGGAATACGGATGGCTTGGCATTGGCCTCTGACGGCTGTTGCTGATGACGATACGAAGGCGTTGAGTATTTGCGCTGCAGTGAACTGAATGTTAAACAAGGGACTGGTCTGCTGTATTGATACACACGGGGTAGGTTTAGGCCAGGTAAAAGTCCAAGCGATGGATCACGTCCAAGAGCGGGGAAGCGGACAGTATAGGTATTCAAACGATTTAGCTGAAGCATTGAACAGAAATAAAAAAAATTATATTGTAAAGAAGAAAGAAATCAAACTAGACAAAGCCTGACAAAAGATCATCATTAAACAGAAACCAACGTACATCATTATTGTAAGCATGCAAGGATTGACACCTAAAAAGCAGCTTCTTGATTATGCACGCCGATGATGGACAGCTTGCTTTGACAGACTAGTGCCAAGATACCTTGGGTGACACTTCTTGTCACAAGCGCAATGGAGGATGTGTTTGACGTTAATCGATTAAGACCAATTGGCTTCATTGAGTGGAGACATACCTAAAACATTGATATCAGCCACAATACACTCACCGTTGTCACTCTTATTATTATCCAGTGCCTTGGTTTTAATCTTTTGTAGCAAGATTTTGCGAGTAATTTCTTTTTTTTTCTTGCCCATTGAAAATTGAATACTCTCTGTACCAACATTTTGGTATATCCATGCCATTGCCATTGCTCCTTGGGCAGTTTGTAAGAGAGTGTCCAGGGCTTCAGTCTCATTACACACATTATAGAGCTTGTATGACTTTGCACCATTCACAAAATTCAGTACCATAGGTTTGTCCGACATGATTAGTAATAAAGTGGAAGAAAAAAATAATGTTCCAAAAAATAAAGAATAGCCGATATAATTGAATTTTTTTTCTTGTCGCCCTTACCAGAGCTTCTTTTATATGAACGGGGGCATTATTCCAAGACCACGGTAGCATTTCGATTGTGTCGATTTTCGTTGATTGGAGGGGATGCTAGAGTCGCGTGACGAGATATGATGTTAGTTGATTTTCTTTGAACGTGGTCTGAAAAGGCCACATTGCACCAGTGACATGTCAAGTGATGAATGCAATTCCTATTCCAGTCAACGCCGATAGTTGACTGGCTACACTGCCTCATAATGACCAGCCTCACTAGAGCATTGGCTCAAGCAGTGGTTCATGAACAGGAGAGAGCGGCTCACACCTTACCACCTCGTTTGGATTAAATTTCTTAAAGGAAAAAAATGTATTGGTAGCGAAAAAGAAAATATCATACTGTAAGAAAACTGTTCTAGTCAAGTGCGACATTAGTGAGGCTCTTCCTCATCGCTGCTGCTGCTGGTATCGGAGGAAAGTTCATATGGAGTAGAAAAGCTGTTTACATCAAATGGAGCAGGACACTTGTCTACGTTATACGGATATAGGCCATCAACGTCGATAAAGGCCACTATAGGACCTCCCAATGGTACTGGGTAAAAAGTTTGAGCCCTGCGTTTAATATCGCCAATGGAAGATTTAAGATGAATTTTCTTTTTCTCCATTGAAAACGAGATGCATTGCGTACCTACGTTTTTGTGAATCCAAGCCATCACTATAGGACCATGTCCCTCCATTTGAAGATAATAATCTAGAGTCTTGCCTCGTTCATAGAATATTGGATACTCTAGAGATTGGCCATTGCTCTCAAACATGAGTACTATAGTTTGTTTAGTCATAGGTTTGAAAAAAAAAAACAATTGCTGAAATTATTATACTTGAAATGCGTGTAAAAAATAAAGGGTAAGACAAACAAACAAAAAAGGCTCTAGGGATTGAGCAGTTGGCAGACCTCCAATATTTCCATTTTAAGCAAAAGAAGGACGGGGGTGTCAGCCGCTTCCAGTCAACCAAAAAAAGATATTTGTTGACTGAAGTTTTTTTTTTTAAACCACCAAATCACGCTCGTGATAGCGGTTGACTTGCTTTGTAAGTAGCATAAAAACACAGTCAGGTGGGGAAAAGGGCAGCTGACAGTTCTTTAGCAAGCTTTTGTAGCTAATTGAAATATCAATGTCTTTGGAGAAAAAGCCGCTAAAAAGTTTCTAACTGTAAATACTTCTGCTATTAGAAATAAAGTACCAACTATAGTTGTTAACTAACAGATTGTCGTCTCAATTTAAAGCCTTGACATTAATCATGACGACTACTTTATCCCCACTTGGTTCTTCACTTGTCGCATTAACTCTTGCAAAATTGGCCATCTCTTGGAAAGTAGTCTCGCGCAGAACCAAACTACTGTTTATAAAAAATTGAACACAGAGTGTAGAAAAATTTCTTTCTACCCATGCGTATACAAGGGATCTGTTTGTGTCAAGAAAATCACCCATGGTCTGGTTTGCTTCGAATGGCCCATTGAAGGCAATAAAGTTTTCCGTGCAGGCAATCTGTATTGTAAAATATAAGTTTGTCATTGATAGTAATGTGTGTGTATATTATCAATTGAAGAAAAAAGTAAGGGATGTACAAAAAAAAAATAAAAGTTTGAAGAGATTTCCGCCAGAGTCCTTCGGTAGAAATAGTTCGAGAGGGGTCCTTTGAGTGTTGTAAGCCAACCAAAGTGGCCATGTGCAAGCCATTGACTGGAAGAATGTCTGGTCACGAAGCATGCTGTCCAAAAAGGGGGGGCATGCTTGCTTTGAGGCAAAAAAGAACACACACACACACCCTTTGTGAATGACTTACCGATTCAATCACGATCACATCTGTATCACATCTGCGTCGCATCATGTTTTGAAACAATGTTTTTGATATTATTGATATTCTCGTAAAGATAAAAATTTTTTGGTATCATCGACAACTCTTTTTCTTTTTGCTAGTAATATAGAAAACAGACTGCTCGAGATCTGTGTGTGCGCGTGTGGGGGGAAAATGACTAATAGAGTAGAAATAAGGGGGGAGGGGGGCGAGACCAGCGATCTGGATCAGGCAATACCCCTTTCAAAAAAAATAATTTAGTTTCCAGTCAAAAGCACCACTGCAATCGTCGAGGCGTATAGTACAAAAAAAGTGGATGGGAGTGTGGAAGATTACGCTCGGACAACGTATTCGCGTGCTTCTTCAGGTGGCATACCACCTGTCTTGTCGCGTGTATCGATATCACGATCCTCTACGTAATTAACCACCGCGTGCTTCAGGTTGCAGGACATGTAACTAACAAAAAGCATTTTTCTGGATATTACAAGAAAAAGAAAAGGAGTAAAAGAGAATTACAATAACAAAAAAGAATAAGACAAAAAAATTCAATATAGACGAAGAAGAAAATGCCTGGATCCCTAATTGGCGCCTCTAGCACTTTTTTTTTGTCCATACTTTGCCGAGGTAGTTCTTTATATAGGAAAAAAGTGGCGTCTGCTCACAGACTGATGGACAGAAGAAAAAGAGAGAGAGAGAGCCGTGTTTGGTAACCACATTCTACTGTTTCAATTGTTGTCTATTACTATTCTTAACCTCTCCCTCCCTTTCTCACAATCATCAGATTTCCGTCAGCAAGAATGAAACAGTTTCTGTCTCTCGGTACAGAAATAAGATCCAGAGTAAAAAGAACATCTATTCCGCATGGTTTCACTAGAGTGAGAGATAGAGAGAAAGAATGAACATTTGGAATATTCTTTACAAAGATGGTCAAATTTCTTGTCTATGATGCATTTATGTTTCAAAAAAGTATGATCCTACTAGAGATACTAGAGTTGTACTACGATTTTCTTGAGCTAATAATTATTGCGAATGGCGTGATAGGCAAATGGAAAATAAAAAAAGCAGTACCCGATCTCTACTGCATTGTCTCTCGTATATCTTGTTACGAGCCACAAAAAGGTGTCCCCTATACCAAGCAACGAGTACTTTTACGGTGTCCCTCTCATGATAAGAGGGACTTGTGGCTGGGACTTTTCAACCCGAGAGGTTTTCATTGATTTTGGAATTGTCGCTTACACAAACATAAATCTAGACCATCATTTTCTTAGAGACTCGAACAAGCACCAAAATAGACCACAACAAACTCTTCCCTTCGCTAAAAACGGCAATAGAAAAAAAAGGTGGCTGCTGGTGGACGACCAAATTCAATGATTGAGCCGATGCAGGCCACGAACAAAAGAAAAGGGACAACTTTTTTTTGTTTTCTGTTGCCAAACAGACAATACTTGGAAATGGTGAGCTGCCACACTCCCTCTTCGGCTTGTTGAACCAAATAGGGCAAAAGAGCGGCTTAAAAGACCATCCTCGTGCGGCTCAAAATAGGTCATTGTCAAGCCCACACATTAGACTAATTATCGCAAGTGCAGAAGCCCGATGATTTTTGCTCGTTTCAAAGTAAATGTATTTTTTTTACAAACCATTTCACGCGTCGTCATCGTCCTCAATCTCAATGACGCCTCCTTTATACTCACCATCCTCGTCGTCGTCGTCGCTGATCAGTACCGGGTCACTCCGGACAGATGGACAAACAGGCTTGCTGGCCCGAACGAAATCAAAGTCCATCTTGTTGATTTTCTCCTGCGCCGACGCGCCTCCTTCGGTTTCAGTGACAGCAGCATTCGCCGGCGCACTCGGCAATAAGTTAGTCAGTTTGGGCTGATACTCGACGCCTAGAATCTTTTGCAGTGAGCCCTGGTAAAAGGTCTTGACCAACTTCGCGCGACTAGCGATAACGCTGCGGTCAACGCTCAGAATACTCGAGAGGAACGATACAGGCGCGTAAGGGTCGTCATTAAACACCGACGGCCCACCGCCCTTCTTATTCTTGGCCTTGCCGTCCAAAGCCTTGAGGCGCTTTTTGCTTGGCACTGAGGTAGCCGACGACGAGCCATCGTCGTTAGAGTGTGTCGCCAGCCACTTTAGCGAGTCGTTCATAGGCTCGCCAAACTTGCGAGTCTGGTGGTAGGCAAAAATGGCGTTGCTGATCAGGTCGTAGGCGCCGCCAAAGGTCTGTCGTATCCGAGTAATGCCAAACGTTCCCTTTGTAACGTCATTAGTCCTGTCGCAAGGGTCTTCGACAGAGAGCAGGTAGGGCTGTGCGTGATTAAGAAACCCCTTGCTGCGCTTATCCAAGTAATGACCCTTTTCCAATACGCTGACGCAGCATTTGTCGTAGTTGAAGCGCTTGCCGTAGAGCTCAAAGAACTCTATCAACAGCACGCCCAAGTTCTTGGGTATATCCAGGCCGCCAGACTGAAGGCGCGGGTGCTTCTGCAGCATGCTGACGGCAAGCAGCGTAATCGCGTATGAGCCCATGCCGCCAGTATAAACCTCGTTCATCGAGCGCTGAGCCAAGAACTGCTTGATAGCCAAGACAATGGCTCGAAGCGAGTGCGGATAGACACGCTCAGAGAACGACCGCTGTACGCCCGCCGACTGCACGCCACTATCGGCGTTAATAGAAATGTCGACGGCAATGCCAGTGACCATCTCGTGCGTCTTGATAATAGGCACACGGGCGTGGGCAATGACCTCACACTTACTGCAAAACCCAGCACGCTTCAGCTCCCTAGCCAGCGTAAACAGGTAGCGACGTATTGCCTCTTTAGTCTGGTAGCTGGCGGCAACTTTTGTCGAGCCCTCGCGAAAGAGCATGATAGTCATGTCAATGTCGCTGGTGGGCAGATACATGCGCGTCTCAAAGCTTCCAAAGCACTTTGCTACGGGTGTTACCGAGATCATCTTCATGTTGTTGAGAACACGCTGCATGCGCTCGATGACCCAGACGCGCATCTGGTGCTCTTCGGGAGTGGGCGATATGTAGTCGACGAATTTGCTTACTTCTTCGTTGATCATTTCACTAATGTCCGGGTTTTTGCCCTTGCCCAGCCGCGCCATACCCATGAGCCACGGAGGAACAGGCTGGCCGTTGTAGCATTTCTCGTACACTCCACCCTGGCCCTCAGAATCGCCCTCCGCTCCATCGTCCGCCTTGCGCTTGTGACTGTTGTTGTTGCTGCTGCTAGTAACGGCGGCATCCTGTTCTTCTTCATCTTCTTCGTCCTCTGAAGAGTTGGCGAGTTGGATAAAGTCCTCGCTTTCCTTTTGTACCGCATTGACCAGCGTTGATTGCCGTGTGTGGACAGCCATTATAAGAAAAAATGGTGATTGAAAATGGTGATTGAAAAAGAGCTTTTGAAAAAAGGCGGAGAAAAATTTTAAGCCGCCATATATTTCATTGAAGAGCTTAAATCGGCTCGCTCCATGTTTTGATAAAAGTCTAGTGAGCCGGCGAGTCGACAACATCAACTAAAAAATTATTGGAATTCAAATTGCGACAATTTCTTATTTTGCTTTTATGCACTGTAACTCTTTAATTGGTAAACTCCTAATTCAAACTATTTTTTTAGCACTGGTAAGTGTTGAAATTGGGCAGCGCAGCGCTTGAGCACATGCACAAAGCAACGAGCCCTGGTCCTACGGAGATAGAGTTCTCAGAGGGCTTTTAGAAATAAGCTTTAGTCAAACGATTAACGAGGAGTGTTTAAAGGCAAGGCAGCGGCCCTAGGCGCTGCCTGCTAGAGATACCTCTCAGCAAGAAGTAAACTCCTTATTCTTGACATAAGAAGTGCATATGAATAATTTATTTGAAAGTTGATGATGAGATAATAACTAAAACTTTTTTCTTCTTCTGAATTGCTAGATGTGTTTCTAGTTAGCTGGCGGTACTCTGCTGCCTTGGCCGAATTGCCGCTACCCCGGCCAACTAGCGGAGACTTGGTCTCTAGCGAGCACTTCCACATCCTCGTCCGCCACCTGGAAGACCTATTATTGCTCGCCTTCGCCATCGGAAGGAACGAGAACTGTATCCACAGTAAGTGCGTCGGACTCAGCGTCCGAGTAGTCTCCGTCGTTGGCGTCGTTCGGTGCTTGTCCTTGTGCCGGGGCCTCTGGGCCATACTCCTCGTCGATCGGCTCATCAGGCAAGTCGATGTAGCCCTCCTCGCTCTCATTATGACCGGCCCGGTAGTCCCTAATGATGAAGTCGTCGGGCATGACAACAAGCTCCCGCAGGTTGCCGACATTATCGACGCCATTCCTCCTTGCATCCTCTAGACTATCGACGACGAGGACTTGGAACATCCTTTCAATCGCCCGATCATAGTCTGTATCGGGCGGGCCATCGAGGAAGTCGCGCCGCTGCTCGACCCAATAATGCGGGGTCGACGAGTCGCCTGGGTCCTCGTAGTCAGGAAGCCCGTCATCGTTGTGATCGCCGTCAGTCGCGCGGGCAAGGGAATCATTGTTGACAACGCCGGGTCCCATCTGTTGCTGAGCCGGGACGTGGACAAAGCCGTCTTCGATTGCACCCTGACCGGCAGGGTTCGTACCGACGACAGCCTCAGAGTCAATGGCAGCGTGCTGCGTGGGGGCAACAGTATCCGCGCCTAATGTACTCTGTGGACGTTGCTGCGCGGCGGCGTTTGCGGCGTTGTTTACGTCGGCCCATTTTCTCAGCAGCCGCCGGCGTTGCTCACGCGTTGGAATATCATATGGTGCAGCCCTGTCCAACTGCCGCATCTTGCGGAGATATGCCCTTAGAGTGGCATACCTGGCGGACCTGGCGACTACCCAGTCGGCGAAGGGACGAGTGACGTCACGCCCAACCGGGTTCACCTCGGCAACGGCATTCTGTTCGGTGGCGTCGACGTCCATGCCAAAGGTGTTGTTGACTGGCTGCGGTGCGGGTGCTTGCGCGAGATCGCTTGTATTTGCGCCCTGATCGATAGGGTCCAAGCCAATTCCAGCGCCGACGTGTTGCGGGGGCACATCGACGTCCATACCGGGGGCACCCTGTACCTGTTCCTGAACAGGTGCACGCATGTCGTCGCCTACTACTGCACTCTGACCGGCAGGGTCCAATTCGGCAACGGCGCGCTCTTTGGTGGTATCGACGTCCATGCCTAAAGTGATATCGACCGGCTGCGGTGCGAGGGCGTGTATGCCGTTGTAGACCGCCGGCCTGTTGTCGACGAATACGTCCTGTCCAGGGGCTTCGATGTCCATGTCAACCGTGTCTGGAGTTTGTTGCTGCGCGGCGGCGTGCGCAATGCCGACCCCAATTGCACCCTGACCGGCAGGGTACAGCTCAGGAACGATGTTTTGTGCGGGGTCATCCACGTCCATGCCAATGGTTCTCTGAGTCAGTTGCGGTGTTGCTGCTGTCTGAGCAAGCGCAGGCGTAGTAGTAACTGCTGGAGTCGCTGCAGTCTGAGCATGAGTGGCCAGAGTCAGAACCGCTTGTGCCGCTGCGACCTGAGAGGACGCAGGCGTGGTCAGAGTCGCTGGTGGTGCAGCAGTCTGAGACGGAGCCGACATCGTAGTAGAGGCCGTTGACGCCGCTGCAACCAGAGAGGGAGCTGGCGTCGTAGTATCTACTAGTGTCGCTGCGGTCTGAGCACGAGTAACAGGGGGCTTGTTGCCTGGGAGCCATCCGCGAGTGGGCTTGTCGCCTGAGAGGCAACCAGTGACAGCGCCGCTGTTGGTGCTGACGCGTCGCACAAGGGCGGCGATCCTCTTGCGTAAGGTGCTATTAGCCCGCTGCTGTGTGGGGACACGCGCCATATTCTTGAAAAGCGACGCGTTTCTCCGCAGCTGCCGACGCCGCCCACGTTTCGAATTAGGACAGCGGCCAAACCTGCTTGGTCGCCACTCCTTCCTACGAAAAGCCTCTTCAATGTCTTGCTGGGAGGGGATGTCAGTAGCGCGCTTGCGCTTGGCTGGCGTCGAGCAACCAACTGAATCGTTGCCAGGCGGCTCGCTGGAGTTGCTGGCAGAAGACGTCTTGACGGCCGCGCCGGTGATGTGTACTGATGCTGCGTTGTCAACTGTGCTGCTAGCTGGCGGCGTGCTGGTGTTGTTCTCTGGCAATGTGCTATCTCCGGCACTATTGGCGTTGGCTGGAGTCGCGTCGGCATTGGTGGCCTCATTGGCTGGCAAAGCGTTATCAACCATAGTGCTGGTTGGCAGTGTGCTGGTGCTGTTGGCTAGCACTACAGTATCAGCTGCACCGTCGTTGTTGGATGGCGCTGGTGGCGCTGCGACATGAGGATGAGCCACTGGAGTAGTATTCGCTTTCGGCGCTGTGGTCTGCGTGTGAGCCGCTGCAGTAGTATCTGTTGACGCCGCCGCAACCAGGCTGGGAGCTGGCGTCGTAATAACTTTGAGCGGCACCGCGGGACGAGTACGACCAGGCGTAGTCCGAGTCACTGGCGGCGCTGCCGACTGAGTACGACCAGGCGCAGTCCGAGTCACTGGCGGCGCTGCGGGACGAGTACGACCAGCCATCATAGTAGTATTTGCCAACGGCGCTGTCGACTGAGTACGACCAGGCGTAGTCCGAGTCACTGGCGACGCTGTGGAGCGAGTATGACCAGGCGTGGCAGGAGCATCTGGCTTGGAGGGAGGCTGAACGCGAAAAGGCCTCCTAATGGTAGTCGCTGGCGTCGCGTAATCTTCACAGTGGGTCAACGCGTGATCCTGAGACTTGTCTCCCAAGGCGCAGTATGCTTTATAGGCGTCAAATTGAGCATCGCTAAGCTTGCGCGACAATAGGATGTCGCCATGGTCCTCGGGGCGGGCGCAGTGCCTCTGGAAGTCTTCCAGAGTCGAAGTCATCAAGTGCTCGGCCACTTTGAGCTCATCGCGGTACATGGCGCAGTCGAGGCAGTAGCGACGAGGGGTAAACTTGTTGACCGAGATTTCCCATCTCACAAGGACTGCGAATATGTCGTCGGGGCTGTCACGACCAACTAGGCTGGAGCTACTCTCGAGACGTGGTGCTTGTCCCCCATCCTCGGCATTAGGCGCGTCGGCAGAGTCGTGCTGGTCGTCATCGGTCGGCAAGACAAATCGAACTCTTTTTTTCGGTGGCGCTAGGAACTTTCGCAGGACCGCTGTGGCAGTGTCGGCCAAGAGCCTGCTTAACCCTGCTCTGAGATGTCTGGCACTGGCGCCAGAGGAAATGTCGCCGATTTCTGAGTCCCAGTCATGCATATCGGACCAACTGTCCGTGGATGGCCAATCGGACTGAGCGGCTTCTTTGGGCGGCCTAAGGCAACTTCGAAGGGTGGCGGTATCCGAGGTACCACCAGGCAGTGTCGACGCGCCATCGGCCTTGCATGACGCTTCCTCTGCTAGGCGCGCGTTGTCGGAGTCTTGCATCTCTAACACGTTGGAGGTTGTGATGTAGAGGTAAGGCTTCGTAGACGAAAACCACGACATATAGTCGCAAAAGCCAAATAGCGTAGTCCCAGCCCCAGTTTTTATGCCGTCGACGGGGCACATGCCGCCTCTGGGCATGTCGTGGAAGAACCCGTGAAGAAGGTGCCGGACCAGAAAGTTATCTGGGAGCGCTCGCCGAAGGAGCCGCTCTGCGGAGGTGTAGTAGTCGACTGGCGGCCAGGAATACACGACGGTGTAATCGCGAAGCATAACTCGGTGCTGGAAGCGCTTGATGCAGACCCCTCGAGGAAGCACCCACCAGAGCAACTGCTCAAACAGCGGATTCTCGACCGAATCGATAAGCAAAAAGCAAACGGATGACAGTTCCTTGTTTGCGATCGGTCGAGAGATAGGGCGAGGCAGCTCACGAAGCTCCCACCACGCCCAAGCCAGGAGTAGTGCTGCACCAAGCACAACGTAGCACATACCCAGACGGTCGGCAAATACCCAAAGTGCGTATGCAAGGGCAAGTAAGGTAAAAATCATTATGAAGTCAAAAAAGTGAAGAAAAAAATGCAAAAAGATGTGTGAAGGGAAAAAAAGAGAAGAAAATGAAGGCGCGCAGCTCCTCCTTTTATTATTTCTCTGCTGCGGCTGTTGTGCCGCTGGAGGGACATGGAGGGGAGTATCGCTGCCAGTGTGACTTGGCGGGTGGCGTTTTTTTTGTGAAGATCATAATGAGCTGAACCGTCGATTTGGGGCAAGGGGTTGGGGGCGGCGGCTTACCAATAGCCACGCGTGTGGGGCAGACAACGCTCAGGAACAATGGATGGCTGAATATACTTTCAGGGACTTTGGATGCCAGCTATCGCCAATTTCTTTCGCTTGTAAACATAGATTTGGAGAGCTGTCGAAATAGCAAAGTCGCTCTTTTGACGAGAATATCTGTACGTCTCCTTTAATTTAAAGTGTTCTGATTTGCGCTGTTGGGCAATCCTCACACATAAACTCCGACATCATGCAAATAAAAGGCACACTAAATAAAAAATGCTCCTCGTGTAGGCAATTATTTGTTGCTAACAGCAACCCCATGTCATTCTGTAGTATCCGTACACGCATTAATGCCAATGTTTCTCACAGGCTACTTGACCAAAAAAAAAAAAAAAGACTACAGTCTGTCAATTCATAGGTTTGATAAACCGCTCCAATCGGTCCTAATCCGATCTTCTCAATCGCCAACCTTGATCGCTAGGCAAACAAACACTATCTTTGACGATGTTTGCGATAAACAACTTTATGTTTCATAGTCTATTTTTATTTTATTTTTTCAATTCAAGAGTAATTTCAGGGCAATGAACAATATATTGGCGTTTCAGTCACGTTGTTGAGGTGATGGTCGACCATATCGCCATCAGCAGTCACTTACAGTATTACGGAGTCAGCTCTCGCACCAGCGAGGGTAGGAAGCTCCAGACACGGTTGCCGTGGGTGTGCCACAGCTTTGGCGCCATTCTTTACACGCGCTTCTGTATGGAGTACGGGCTACACATTGGTGATCAGCGAGGGTGCGGCGTTGTCGTTTGGTATTCGTGGTCATCCAGCCTCCAAGGGCACAACTCATAGACCTATCACCTGGCCAAGGTGCTGAAAACTACATTGGATATTGGGTCAGTTTACGATGGCATAACAGTCCGACAACTACTTAACATTATGCATGAAGACTGGGCCTTTCACCAGATCCGCAAGCTTTCATTCGACCTCTATTATTGTACAAATTTGAAGGAGGGCTACATCCTGCCAGAGATCTACACCGCTTCCCTGTTAAGTGCCGCAAGTGTTGTCGTTACCTGATATGCGCTTGGTACTCTAGGAGGCAATGATACTTGTTAGACAGCCCCCACTTCACTCCGATCTGAAAACCAGTATCCCAACCTTTGGAAGATTTCCAAGTCGACATGGACTGATGAGCCTTGAGGACGTCTGCTTGCCGATAGTTGCAATGAAAGTACATGACTAGGACGCGCTCACCACACAGGCTTAATATAGTTTCCTAGTCAAGTACCTTGAAAGTAGCCTTGACAATCCCTATGCAGGGAAATCCTCATATCATTCCTATTTTGTTTGTTGGATTTACGCGAATAACATAGTACCACTGCTCTGTTAACATACGAGCTATTTACAAGCAACACGTTGAATGGGTAATATATTAAAAAAAAAGTATCATTGAAAGCGCTTTGGCATGAAATAAATATTGACTATAATCTCTCAATTAGTAATAAAAAAATTGTTAAAAAAATATACAAGATGGACCCCAGGAGGTTCGACCCTGGAAGGTTTGAACCCGAGCCTACAGACTGAGAGAGGTCATTGGGAGTTCAGCCATGTCCAAGCAACGGTGGGCATTGCAAATTGGGATCAGCCTCTGCAACCCTCGCCCTCTCAACCCAGGCAACTGGAGAATGTGGTACAAAATAGCTGTTTGACGAGCTATTTTCCACACGATGAAATGTGTGGTGGAATTGGCCATCATCAACCTAAGGCTGAAGAACTTCATTTGCTCAAGCCATTAGAGGTTGTTATGGGAAATTTGTCATGTGTACTCATGTGGCGTTGTCCATAGACGTCATTGAGTGCTCAGGCGAGTCCATGTTTATGAAACGTTAATTAATGGTTGTGCAGTGCGTCGCCTATTTTTTATTACTTCTATTTTTTTTTTACCCAATTCATTTTCTAACACCTTGGATATACCACTAGTATCCTTACTTCGCATACGAAACAGCTGCCTTGAATGCTCTATTGCATGACTTTACTCAGTTATCTCGACATGGACAATTTATTTTTTATTCTTCCACGCAATTACTATTATGTTTTGCATGTTATGTAAACGTAATCTGCGTAATACTATTGATATCGCACATGTAGCGCCTGCTGTGGTTGGTAGATGCTATTGTATTGTAAGTTTTTGCATATCTGCTAGTGCTGGTAATACCATTACACCGTAAGTGATTCCCCTATATTATAAAGCTGAATAAGTCGTGCAAACCGCTAACTACACTGATTCAAGCCAAACTTTTAGCCAATGGAACATTTTACATATGAGAAGGACTTATAAATAAATGACACAAAGTCCACGACGAGAAAAAGGTAGATGTTTTAGCATCGCGTCCTTCTCTTTCCAGCTCATCTGCATGTTCTGCTTCGCACATTTTGGAATATAATTCATATACTATAATATTGTTGTAAAGAAAAAGAGTGTGCTAAAATAAAATATATGAAAGATTAAAACTGATTTTACATGCCAACTGACATTTTCCTCATGTACTGTCACATAGTACTCATATGTGACGTCACAGGAGACATTTATTGACTATGATGATCAGAGTATGAGGGGGTTAGTATTTATATGTTTTCCCGTTAAGCATTAGGCTGGGAGCCAGTGAGTTTTTTTTCTCTTGTTTCTTGGGGTTTTTAGGAAAAAAAAAATAGGCATTATTCAAAATCATCCACGAATGTCACATACTCCTTTATGCCTTCATCCTCATCGCCCTTGATCATAAATTTCGCCTTTTGAAGAGCGTTCTGAACTCGTGCTGACGGATGCCAAGAAGCAACTGACTATTGTGCACGTTGGTGGCCAGCATCCTCTTAGCCACCGTGCCTTTCGGATCCAAACCTGCATCTGTGTTTCCTTCCGCATGGCCTTTCTTTATATACTTTCTGTGGCACGTCGCCGCCATACTCAGTGTTTTGTCAATGTGGCCACCCTTGATGGCAAATAGGCACAACTCATGTAACCACGTCTTTGTCTTGCTGTATATCGCCGTACGACATCTGACGAATCTCCTGGTCCGTGACTACTGACAGCTTGTCAAAATCAACTCCGGTTATAGTCAAAAGCATTTCTTGCAAAACAGCACCCGACATCTGATCGAGTGACATGCATCCGAGCATGGCCACAGAGTAGTATAATAGCGGCGCGGGAATAGGAAAAATGGGCTTCTTCGTTAACCCTAGCCGCTTTTGAAGAACCAGACGCATCCTTTTAAACTCGGGGCCATCGCGCATCAAAACAGTCAAGCTGACTGTCTGGTCCGAACCTGCACTCTCAACCTGCATTGTGTGGAGGCTGAGGCCCTCCAGCGCTCCCAATTCCTCCTGAACAGTATCAGGGTCAGCACCTTCAGGAACAAGCCGACAACCAAACTTGCGCTGGTACACAGCGGCAAACATCACAAGTACCATATAAAAGAAAGAACCGAACACGAGAGACACGCGCACGGATGTCACTTCTTGACTTGAACTATCGTGGATAGCAGTTGTCGGGCCATTTTCCTCAGCCGAGTTCTGGTCAGCATTATCGCCATGGTCGCCGTCAGATAGTGGCATAAACCTGCCAAGCATTGATGAGGGACCGACATCGGGTAGAGCATCCCACGATAGTCTTGTGCTCGCGCTAGGCTCATCGCCCTCCTCGTCAGACAAAATAACGATTTCGTCGACCACCCGCAGTTCGTTTACGTGGCGCATATGTGGTTGTGGATATGCCGGCTCGTCACCAAGTGGTGCCCTGCCCTTTCCCTTTTGTGCCCAAGTCAGACGAGGCAAAGGAGCAGGAGTTGTGGCTGTAGCGGAACCAGCAAGAGTACCAGAGACGGGACCAGCAAGAGACAGAGGCGTGGTGGACAAAAAAAATGGAGCCGACGCTTGCACACTTGCGCCAGGCTCATCGCCCTCATCCTCATCCGACGAGATTTTGACTATTTCGACCACCTGCGGCTCGATTCTCGGGCGCTTGCGTTGTGGCGCGGCTTTTGGCCCATCACCTGGTGCAGCCTGGTACTTTGCCCTTTTGGCTGCCACAGCTTGAGCGGCTTGAGCAGCAGACTCAATTGCATCTGACAAATGCGACCGAAGTGGGAAGACTGCTGCAGTGCCGTTGCCAGACGGAGGACTAATGACCAGACAGTCCAAAAGGGCGGAAACGGTGGCATCGACGCTCGCCGAGGTAATGTTGGCAGAAGGGGATATTAGATAAACAAGGCTACCTAGGCGGGTGCGCAGGTCCTGTTTTCCTCGGTGAGTGCCTTCGAGCACATCGAGTATACCGCTGAAAATCCCCAGGATGAGCCTCACTTGTGCATAGTTAGGCGAATCGTGGACGCCGCCATTGTTGTGAGTGGGGTTTGCCATCAGCCAAAAGAAAAACAGTGCTCGTGAGAAGAGCTCTGCGATTTGACTAAAGAGATAGGGCGAGTGTGAGTGTGTGGGTGGAGGTATATTTGGTGAGATACGTTAGAAAGTGGGGGGAAAAAATGTCTCTCAAGGTGTGAAAAAGTGGATCTTGCGAAAATAAAGGAAAAAAATAAGGAACTCAGGAGAGAAAGAAGAGAAAGACGTGGTTTAAATAGCGCTCCTCTGTGTGCAGAAAAAGAGGTTGTGACAACCCCCACAAATAACGACACAATTCATATTTTTTTTTTTGGTTTGGAGACATTGTCCACGCACATCACTGAGCGACGTGCAGACATGTGGTAACTGTTCCTTTTGTTCCGACTCAGCGACCAGGTCAGCGGTGGGCCAATCAAGACAACATGGCGCCAGGGAAGCAAAAGAATGGCAAGTACTTGGAGCCAGATAAACTGTGGCGCTGGCTATCTATACATAGATATTATTAAAGCACAGAAACTGATATTGACAAAAAAGTTGATACATGTAGCAATTTACTACTTGCTGGTGACATTAATATCGACTTTACCAATGTCGACAACTAGTTTATGCCCATACAAGGTTACAATACGACGGCCTTTTTTTAACTATCAGCACTGCACATTATTGCTACTATCGCCTTGTTTTGTATTATTCTCATTTATATTTGACATAAAGTAGTTACTCAAACCAGTTGCCTCTGCTATGCTATCTACAACAGTCCTAGCAACCGCACACGCCAACATAGGGCCATTGAATTCTGAGTTTCAGTGAGGGCACATACCAACTAAACCTCTACTTTGGATCTCGGCCACGTCTAGCGTGGTTTGGACTGGACTAGTAATGCGACTGGTAAAGGATCCGACATTAATGCAAGTCTATCTGAGTACCCGTACTCTCGACACAATGGGCGCAACTTTGGCGAACGGATTATGTGGGACAGCGATCAAGGCGTAGAGATAAAGTCCACGTTTATCAATATCCCTGGTCTGCTAGGCGGTAGCTGGACCATACGGTTCACGGGTCCGACGCTCAATGACAATATGCAAAAAGTCTTGCCGGTATATTATTTCTGCATCAAAGACAATGGCACCTCTTCAACCTTAATAAAGGACGATGTGGATATAGTCAGAGGTAGGGCTCCTGATCTCGGCAACCTCCCTATTGGTATTGTACCGACCCACAGCGGCCAGTACTCGACTGTTCCCAAGTACCTGCGCGACATCAGTAGGATCTGCGGCAGAAATATCAACAGAGTTGGTCTGAAAGTGCCCAAAGCCGACGTATGAATAGCCAGAGCTGCATTACAAGATGCGTTGCTGGAGCCAGCGCAGGCACAGGCCAGAGCCATGGTCCAACATGCCCAAGGCTCCAGCTATCTTCCCTGGAGGCTTGCTAGTTGGACTAGACAGTGTGAGACTATGTAAGAAGTGAGTCAACCAAAATCCTTTCTCAAAAATGATTGTGCTTGGCGAGTTTGCCTTTGACGTCATCTAAAAGTGGACTAACAAGCCCTCAAGCATTGACACTGAGGTCATTGGCGCTATAGCCAGCTACCAACGCAAGAAAGTAGTCACCCGATATGAAATTTCATCCAACTATCACACAAAAGGGTCTAGGGATGTACATACTGAGATGGCGCGGAATGCACTCAGCAGCCTTATCGGCGGCATTGGATACTTTCACGGCAGCAGAGCAGTACCCAGCAATCGTAAGCCTGAGTATGGCCACGAGGAGTTGGAGGCCAAGCTGAGTGAGTCGTATTCCTTGTTTGCTGCTATGACATCGTGGCTGTTCTTCCAAATTTGGTGATAGGGCAGTGGGATCCAGTCCTCTGCCTGGAGATTATCCGCAGTTAGTTAACATCTCCCCGTATCCAATTTACACGAAAGTAGTAAACTTATCTGACTGGGGATAATCTTCAATCGACTCGTCGGCTCGTTGATAATTTGGAGAGAGTCGATTCAAATCCCCTCACTAATATAAAAAAAATATACTCTTCTTGCTTATCAAAGTTCCTATTCATATTTTTTTATATTGTTGTAAATTTTAAAGAATGTCTGGTGCAATTCGGCGGCATATACTTGGCAGCGTTGGCGCCGGACTGGGCAGCATTGGCAGTAAGCGGGCGGCCAGTCATGTATCGCCTTTGACGATGAGTTGGCTGCTAGGGGCGGCAAAGCAAATGTCACACGTTCCCAATTACGAAGAAAAGTACCGTGCCAAATTGCAACAGCGAGCACGCGAACAAGGGTGTGGCAGTGTGGCAGATCTGAAGAAGAACCTGTCACCGGGGTCCAGGCCAAAAGCACCCGTCGAGAGCAACACTAGTGGCAAGCAAAAGAAAGCCAGTAGCAATCTTCCGCCTACTGTCAAAAAGCTGGACGATATCCTGCGATTGGATCTTCTGGCGGGGCGGACAGGCGCAGAAGTGGGCGAGCTGTGGACAGCGTACCATGCTGGCAAGCCTGGCGTAGTGTCGGCGGTGATTCCAGCGGAAACGTACCAGCGGCTACTGGAGACGGCGCGGAAAAACCCGCTGTTTGTGCTGCCATTGCCCCGGGCGGACCAAGGCGTGGAGTTCTTTTTGCTGCAGTTTGACTACCACCAAGTGCACTTTACGTCGCTGGCAGAGTACAAATTACACACGGTGCAGGCGCGGCCAGTGATGACTCTAACTCACTATACGGATCTGATGGATCGCGGCATAGTGCTTATGCGTGGTGAGCTAGACCCTGAGAACCGTACCTTTGATGTGGAGAATGCCCAGCTCTTGGCCCTGCTTATGCAGTTGTTCTACGTGTCGGGAGGACCTGAGAAGCGTGCTCTGCTAGAGACGTTTAACCACCGCCCGGCTGAATTTGACTACGCCCAGCTGATCGATGCTGCTCAGACCCTGTGATCAATTGGATTAGCACATTTCACCCCCACACGCGTGCAACAACAGCTTTTGTTCTCTTTGGGACTGAATTAGAACTTTATTTTATTTTTTTCGACTATTATATATTTTTTAAGATGGACTCTGGTGTGTGCTGGGCCGAGTACACACAATGCTGGAGCACTGGCAATGGTGAAGAGCAGCAAGAGCATGGCGTGTGGCCAGTCACAGCACTCGGATTCGACGTTGGCAGCGAAGTACTGTACGCTGGCGACACTAGCGGGCAGTTGACGACGTACGCGCTGGGGCCGGAGGGCGAGGAGCTGGAGCAATTGGCGTCAGTGCAATGCGCACACACGCCAGTGAGGCGGCTATTTGCAGCAAAGGCGGGGCGGGTGTTTGTGCAGACCGACGACAGCGTCCAGGTGCGCACGGCTGGCGGGCGCAAGTGCTTTGGGCGGACGACGACGCCCAACGATGCATTCACAGCATCGACGGTGTCCTGTACGGGCAAAGAGGCGTTTGTGTGCACGTCGGCTGGAGCCGGGTCGCTGCTCAACCTGGAGCTGGGCTCGGTGGCATACCGCGCGTCAGTCGAATCGTCGGTGGTGGCAGTTGACTACCGGCCTGATACGTTGTTGCTGGCAACTTCTTCTGGCGACTTGGTGCTGCGCGACCCGAGAGCCGGCTTTTCAGTCTCGCTGGCCAAGCGTGCGGCCTTTGGCAGCGGCCCTGGATGCCATGCAACCGATATGGTGCGCACTGCGGATACCCGCGTGTTTACCTGTGGCTCACCTGGCACCAGTGTCGCCGACTATGCTGAGCCTGGTGCTGTTGTGCGCTTGTTTGATGTTCGAAAGATGAGCGAGCCGGTCCTTGATCTGGAGCCCGAATACAGCCATGTGCCGGTCCGTCTTTATGCTGACGAGGAGCTGCTGTGGATCTGCCATGACTCGGGACTGCTGACTACGCGCTCGCTGACAGTGGGCAGCGTGGATGTGGCTCCTCCGCCTGCCGAGGCTTACGCCGAGCCCACGCTTAGCAGCTATGCGTACATGTCGGCGTTCGGTGTATCTCCATCGGGGAGTGTGGCAGTAGTGTCTGACACCGACGGCGTTCTGCATGTGTGGAGCGATTCGACCGAGCCGCAAATGTCCACGGGGACTCCATCGGACCTGTATGTTCCTCCGATGGAATTCGACGAGGAAGGGCCCATGATTGACGACGAGTCAGTGCCATTGTCTTCTATTGGAATGGGCTGCCCGATTGATTCCCCGCTTTTGTCGTGCATGGACTGCGAGCGACAGGACGATGTTGGAAGGCCTGTGGCGTATGTCGATGCGCGGGTGCTGGGCAGCCTGAAGCAGATGGGGGCTGTCGGCTATGCGCCCAACCCGCGCACGCAGCGCCGCAATCAGCAGCCGTTTGCAAGTCCTACCTGGCGCCAGTCCTGGCGCAACGTCGGCGGTCCAGCAGACGACGACGACGATGAGCTGACGCGTGGGCGGTCAAAGTTTATCTCGCAGCAGCAGCGATCGCGAAGGCGCCAGGATGCGGCCTCGGCGCGAGCTTCTTCGCAGTCCGGTGACCCTGCAGACCGATCGACTGCTGATTTGCCATCCAGTGGCGAACAGCAGCAGCAGCAGCAAGCGACGACTGCGTTGGCGCCGTCGCAGCTGCGGCGAATGCGCATTGAGTACTCGAGGTTTGGCGTGGAGGACTTTGACTTTTCTCTGTACAACGGCACGCGGTGGAGTGGGCTCGAGGGCGATGTCAGCAACGCTTATGCCAACGCGCTACTGCAGCTGCTTTACTTTTCCGATGGATTCCGCAGCATCGTCGTTGAGCATAGCAGAGACGACGACTGCGCCGACGCGTCGTGTCTGAGCTGTCACTTGGGCTTTCTGTTCCGCATGCTGTCCGATGCCAATGGCGCCAGCTGCCACGCCTCGCTTCTGCTGCGCGTGCTGGCTGAGCGGCCCGAGGCTGCGGCACTGGCGCTGCTGGAGGACGCTGACGGCAACCCTGCCACCTCTACGCCATACGCTGTGCTGGCTCAGCACTTGCTGCGCTTTGTGCTTGAGCAAGCAGCCAACGAATGCGAGCTGACTTGTGAGCCGCCTATTGGTTTTGCTCAGCGTACGCGCACAGTCTGTCCGGCGTGTGGCACTGCGGCCGAGCGAACGGCTCATGTGTTCGCTGGCGACCTTGAGCCGCCACAGGGCTCGGCTGCGCTGGCATCGTTGCTGGCTGGTGGAGCTGCGTCAGTGCGCCGTGCTGATACGCAGCGGGGCTCGGACCAGCCGGCTGATTTTTTGACACTTGTATCACGTGCCCTGGCTCGGTCGGATACTACGCGGGCGTGGTGTGCTGGGTGTCGTAGCTTCCAGCTGCTGCGTACCGACAAGCGTATCACTGCGCCGCCAGCGGGCATTCTGGCCCTGAATTTCCCAGTGCTTGACGCTGCCTGGCAGCTCAGTCTGCCCAATGAGTTTGACCTTGAGGTCTCGGCCGATGGCGACTACCCTGTGCGAGCCCTGCCGCCTGGCGAAGGCGATGGCCAGCAGTGTCGTATGCAGTTGGCGGCCGTGGTGTCTAGTATTCGCGATACTCCCAAGGGCGCCGAGCACTTGGTCGTCCATGTGCGTGAGCCTCGGTCGGCTGGCGGTGGGTGGCTGTTGCTTAATGACTTTTTGGTCCAACCAGCAGCCGAGTCTTCTGTCGTCGCATTTGGTGACTGGTGGAGAACGCCGTCTATTGCGCTTTACGCCTTGGCTCCGGGGGATGAAGAGACATCAGCTACGCAGTGTTACTCTGCACCGAGTATGTCTTCTACACTTATATTGACTGCTCCTACGTCAATCTTGGATACTACTACCTCGCACAAGGGTCTGACTATAAACCAAAGGCGTCGGGTTGGGAAAGCCGTGAAACCAAATTACTCTATTCCTCGATCTAGATTAGCTGCTACCAAGCGTAACATGGCTGTTCCATTGACCCAGGCGGAGGCTGCGAGGCTGTTGACAGATCAGTCGTTTAGGTGTGCGCTGGATGCCGAGTTTGTCGTATTGGAGGCTGCGAAAATGGAAGTATTTGGCGATGGAACTCGCGAGCTGCACCGTCCGCCTGTCCACACATTGGCGCGTCTCAGTGTTGTTCGAGCTAATGGTGGCTTACTGCATGGCGTGCCATTTATTGACGATTATGTCGCTGCCACGCGACCAATTGAGGATCTTGCTACACAATACTCGGGTATCCACGCAGGAGATCTCACGCCCGGCGTATCTCCTCATAAGCTGTCGACTATGAAGGAAGTATACAGAAAGCTTCGACTGTTGGTTGACGCAAAGGCTATTATAATTGGGCATGGCTTGAAGCATGACTTTCGGGTGTGTAATATTGTCGTTCCTGCTGCTCAGCTTCGTGACACGATGGTTTTGTTTCAGTCGCCTAAGCATATACGACCTATTTCGTTGCGTTTCTTGTACTGGTATTTCGAGCGTAAAGTCATACAATCTGGAGAACACTCTAGTGTTGAGGACGCACAGGCTACACTAAAAGTATATGAGCACTATGTCGAGTGTGTTAATAATGATCCAGAGAATGGGTTGGAAAATACTTTGAACGATATTTACTCTACTGGTTCTCAACTTGGTTGGAAAGTACCTGAATCTGGTTTACAATAAAAGTATTTATTTGAAATAACTGTTTGTTCCTTTGTTAGTTTAGGAATGTACACACAGAGTTGTGGTTTGCTACTTCGGCAAATGTATAGTACGCATTGCAACATCCTTCGCATACCCAGCCACTTGTCGCATGTGTTGCGTCGAATGGAATAGCCATCTTTACTGCTTGTCCCTCTACCAACGGAGCACTAGTGTTACTCTGTCCTGACTGTCCCTGTCCTGACTGTTGCTGTCCTTGACTTGATGAACCTGAGGTAGACATGATCCAAATAAAAATGAAAACTTGTAATCACAAAAAAAGTGGAAGAGAAAAAGAAAAAAAGTGAGCAAAAGTGTTTTTGTTGGAGGGGTGGTCAGACTACCTCTGCTTTATATATTATGTATTCAAAGAGAAAGAGAATGAGAGAGAGAGCGTGAAAAAGTGGGCTCACTTTTTTGGATTCCAATTGTGCCAATAACAAAAAGCACTACTCCTTTGTTTTGTTTGACATGCAGCTCGCTTTATTTTAGACATTGGTACATTCCAGGATAAATGCATCTACTCTTTTCCTGCGCCTCCTCACTAGAAAAGGGGGAAAAGGGATCGCTCCTTTTAGAGTCTTGTGAAAGAGAGTATGTGGATTCGCCTTCTTTCTATTATCCCCCCTTTTACATTCCTGCATATCCTCCGCTTTTTTTTTTGCTAATCCGATTCATTATTCTCGATTTGCACTTACCTCCTACAGATTAAAAAAAAAGAAGACGGAAAAAAAAAGAATAGGATCATGCCGCATCTCTAAAAATACCTGTTTGTGCATATGTAACAACTGGATTTTTTAGTTTTTCAGTAGAGAGTTCTTGAGGATAAAAAAAAAGTGAGACGTGGAAATTAACGTCGTGTGAGATTTAGATGATAAACTAATTAGCAAATCTACTTCATCTTAATTATGTGACATTTTTTTTCGTATATCACCTGGTTCTGTAAAGTCTTCTGAAAAGTCTCTGAATCTGTTCTTAATACAAATTTTTTTCCATTCATTATATTTCTCGCATTCTTGAAAAGGATGGGGTCGGCGGAATATGTCGGCATTCTGCCAAATAAAAAAAACATATTTGGACAAGCCCCCATGTTCCTTATTCGGCATATGCTTTCATCATCGCGCTGCAACCCTCCTGTATGTGCATATACATTGCTTATATTAAAAATATGCAGTGTGTGGACCTTGCTTTTTTTTTTCCTCCGCCTGCTGCACTCAGAGACACATGGAAGAAGGAGGATGTGATGGCTAAGCACAGCAGATTATACCTCTATCGGGACCAAAAAAAACCAGGATTTCTGTGACAATTAGACCACATGAGTATACCTATGCACTGTACTTCCATTATCCTCTCTTTTTTGTTGCTCATTTCTGTAAAAGGACGTCACGCTTCCTCACCGCCGCAGCCATTTTCTTCTTCTTTACTAGTAGTCTCTTATTTACCCAATAGTGGACGCAGAATAGCTATCGTGTAATACAATGACCCACTTTTTTATTTTGTTCCTTATCTTAATTGTTCTTTTTTAGAGGTGGATAATGCCCAAAGTGGCACGCGCACATAAGGTCACCTGTACTGAATCCCCCTTTTCCTTTTTTGTACTCTACTTGTACAATCTCCTTGTTCCATTTAGCAATTGTAAAAAAAAAAGACAACGCTGATACTTGAAAAAATAACGAGAATGTGGGGCGTGTATATTGTAAAGCTGTGGCAACAACAACAAAAAAAACTTTGCGATTACCTATATCGCTCTAGAAGGAAATAGTTCAATAAAGTTTAGCCTAAATGCGTGTTACACTCAAAAGGCAAAGGTATACAATTCTTTTCTCTCTCTCTCTTTTTACCCTGTTCTTTCTTCTTCCTGCTTTAAAGTGTACATTGTACTTGCATGCACTATCTGCATCCACGCCTAAATTTTCTCTCTTTTATTCGCTTGTTCGGGTTTTTTTTCTTGCTACATTGTCCTGAACAAAGTGAGGATACGTAACAATGTCAAAAAAATTCTTACCCGGTGCCATGAACTTCCAACAACCCCACTGCATGGGAAGAGGGGGTGGCAAAATCCGTTACCAAAGCACATCTCACTTCTCAAAACTAGACAAAATCCAAATTGTGGATACGTCTCCCTCTTCCTTTTCCTTTCTTAACTAAGAATTCTCTCCACATATAAAAACCACGCTGTTTCACCTGTTCTTTTCTTTCTCCCGTATTTTGTATTCTCCATCATTACTACCGTTTGATAATAACTTATCTACACCGCCTATTCTGCAATAACTCCCCCTCCAAGAAAGCAAACCAAAACCTACCAATTGCTCACATCAGATACAAAATGCCTGGCCCAGGTGATCGCGACTATCCTACCACTGACCCACGCAGTGGCCTCACACCCGAAGAAGCCAGGTTCTATGGCTTTTAACCAGTTGGCCTTACAAGTGTATCTTTTTTGTATTATTCAATTTTCCTTCTACAGCTTACTTTCAACTAGTACTTGTTTTGTATTATTACTGATTACTTTATCCAATATCAAGAAACTAACAATCTTTTAACAAAGCTTTGAAACAACTATTGCAAAAAGTGACCCGCCTTCTAAAGATTTGGTTGTGTGTATTCTAGAATGGTTGGTGTGATAAGAGATATATACTAAATATATGACAAAAAATGCTAATTACACTCTGACTATGTACTCGCGGGATTCTTCAGAAGACACTCCGCCACTTATATCGCGTGTGTCAATGTCGCGCGCAGGGCGCATATACTCTGCTCTTGTGCTTGGCCGCTTGTTCATTAGATAATGTTGTCGGAGTTCGGCGCTGTTACAATGAAATAGATTAGGAAATATGACGGCGAGAGGCAATATGAGTTCAAGGTTGGTGGTACTAGCACACCTTAAAATATGGATTCTACGAGGTCCCTTTTATACTTCAAACATTATGACAGAACTTGTCTTCACCCCCTTTTTTGTATTGCTACTCTATAGACACTTTTAGCTTTGCTATTGTAAGAATAATATTTACCCAAGCGACACCATACCAGATTTACAAGGTACAAGAACAAGCCTTTTTGTCATCGAATCCTACTCTTGCCATCACCTCAAGCAATTGGTCTGGGTATCTGGGCCATATATTTTCTTATTCTTTGAAAGTGTTGTAAGCAACACAAGGAAACAAGACCTTAATTGAAAGCAATACGCGTGGTATTCAACGTTGCACTTTTTTTCCGCAATTGCCGCCAGATTTTTTCTCACAAACAACTGCTCTGAGTAGTGCCACCGCATCCAAATCCTTCGAGACATAACACTCTGGTGCCAACTGGACACACCCGTCGTTTGCAAGCGCGTGTATTGATTTTTTGCTCTTGTGCTTGTCAAACCCGAAATCCATTGTTTTCAACTTCTGCATAGGGTCAACTGAACAGTCAAGCAGAAACAATACAACGCAAAAAGCAAATTTAAGCAGTTGGTGCAGGCGCGCAATGCCTTGTATATTTAGAACTACTAGTTGTGGAATAAATAAAAACACAAGCCAACACAACTATTATTGAGCCATGTTTATTCTCTCGCACCAAAACATACCGGACAATAGTGTGCTTGCCTTTTCTACAATACTACGGTGCCAATTAAATCCAATTGTAATTACAATTACACCGATTTCCTTTTAGTGCTCTCGACTGTTTTCTGTGCCGATCGGACATGCGTCGTGGCTTACAATTCTTGAGGAGGATGCATGCTTTTCTTTTTTATAAAAGGCAAAGCATGCAAGCCTATTGTTTTCAAAGGCGCAGGTGTGCAGCTTGATTGCTTTTGTAGCTGTTTCAAAGACCCTTTTGAGGGCATCTTATGTTCTAGCCTTTGGCTGGCTTTTAAGAAAGATACACAAAGAAAGCTTGGGACTTTGTTCAAACGAGTTCACCGTTTTTCGAGCCAGGGAAGTATTTTTCGTATAGCTACCATGGCCACTCCTAGCCTGCTGCTTTCTTTTTCTTTTCTCCTTTGTCTTTTCTCAATAAATATTTTCTACTCCAGAAAGCACATCCATCTGCACGATTAAGTAGAAAAATAGCATTCACCATGATAGAGTATGTACACTATCCAACAATTGAGTCTATCTGTTGTATGCACCACCAACTGTCTACTGTACATTTACTAACCTCCATCACGCTTTCTGTAAGTGTAGCAACATTGGAATGGTTGTTGACGCTGCTATCGCAGTTACCAGCTGTATTTGTATGACAAATACAAACGCCTCCCGCGCTCGGGCTCGAATCGACAGTTTTGTAAGTACTGGAATGGCCCTTGCCATCTACCTTGCATCGCGCCAGCTCAGTACAGGTTCAACAAGCAATATGCTATCATTTGCATCAATTGTCACTCTGGCAGTCGCCTCGGTTGTTGGTGGCACTAGCAGCAACATTATTGCTATGACTCACGTTGCCCAGTGTGTCAAGGCCGCACTATTTACTCCCGAGTCTAGCTCTTTGTTTGCGACAATGCTTAGCATCTTGCTCCATGCAGCTGTTGCTTATAAGATATCCACGCCTCTTGCCAAGAAAACTATTGTTGGCCATATCTACGGCATCCTACATGTAGATACCTTTAGCATAATTAAAGAGTTTGAGAATGGTACAGGGGGGGAAAGCAGTAGCACATATGCCAGCGATCTTGAAATGCTTAAAGACCAGGGTCAAAACTTTTACATTGATACAACTCAACGGCTGTTTTTGGTTCGTGCAATTTTACGCGCATTTAAACGTGAATTTGCGCTTATTCTGACAGGTATGGCGGCATGCAACTTTACTATACATTACCGGCGACTGTTGTTTGCTCGCATTCTTGAAACCTTTGTTGCTGATTACAGTGGCAATAGTGCACAGACGTTTAAGCTGATTGGCTTGTGGTCCACGTTGGCATTGGCGAACCAAGCACAACACTACATTGTTCATTCGAAAAGGAACTTGCTGATTGAGAAAATAAGATGCATGGTGGTGAAGAAGATTCTTGAAGTGTACATGGCCAAAGGCAGCAACGGCCTTGACTCGCAAGTAATTGTGCGTACAAGCTCTGGCAGCTGGAAGGTAAAAGCGGGCTTACGTGGTCTATTTAGCATTGCAACCTCTCTATTTTCAGAAGTGTTTAGCGCTTACATTATTATTGTGAGGCTAGGGTGGGGATCAATTTTGCCAGTTGTCATTGCCGTTGTGTATGTTATTCTAAAGGCAAAGGTGGACGTCTATGCAATGAAATTACGCAATGCTGCCAATAGCGCACTTCCGCCAAAGTTCCAGCAAGAGTATATAAATATTTGCCAGCATATGAAGACTATCAAGCTCTACGCCTGGGAGTCGGTGTTTCTACATGAGATAGGCCTAGGCAAGGCAAAGTATGTCACGCCGCCGCTTGTGTGGCTGGCGCAGTTTACCATGAGGGCACTCAACTCGTCTTTATCCGAAATTGCCGCAGCATTAGCAATTATATCCCAGCTTCGTTCTGACAGCTCGTTTTCTTACGTTGAGATGACTATTATTTTATCATCCATGGGATCATTGATCACATTCACCAGGACCTTAGGGTCTATCTCAAGTCACCTGAATTATATTGCTGAGACAGAGACAGTTTTTAAGCAAATCGAGAGTGCTCAGCAGGCAAACTATATTATTCGCAAGACAGCTGCCAAGGACACTGCGGTCAAGATGAATAACAGCGAGTTTAGCTGGGGAAAGGACAAGTTCTCTATTCGCTCATCGGCTCTCGAAATCAAGCAAGGTGAGTTTGTTGCCATCGTGGGTAAAGTAGGATGTGGCAAGTCATCGATAGTCTCTGCGCTTTGTGGCGAAATGCCACTGGAGAGTGGTGAAGCTTGTATCTTTGGAAGCATTGGATATGTCAGCCAAAAGCCGTGGATTATGAATGCAACTTTCCGCGACAATATACTCCTAGGCAATGCGTATGACGAAGAGCGGTACAATCGGACTATTGAGGCATGTGCCTTGACTGAGGATCTCAAGCTAATGCCAGCAGGAGATATGTCTGAAATTGGACATGCGGGAATCAACCTCTCGGGTGGCCAGAAAACGAGACTGGCGTTGGCAAGGTAAGAAATGAAAAAATACAAGGCCTAATGGCAAGAGATGTTATGATTTTGCATAAGACTTTATCAACTAATATTGCATGTACGCTTGTCAACATTTGTTGTTGTGTTTTATAGGGCCATATATATGGAGGCAGACGTCTTTATATTCGACGATTTACTATCGGCAGTTGATGCCCATGTTGAGAGGCACTTGGTGGAGCGAGTTCTAGCTGGCAACGGTCTCCTGGCCAACAAGACCAGAATCTTGGTTACGCATGCCGAACACGTTGTTCCTCTGTGTGATAAAGTAATTACCATTGATCATGGTGACATTCTGGTAACCCCGCAAAAGAGGCTAAGTTACAACGACATGGCTGGTCAGGACTCAACGCCCTCTGCAGATCTAGAGGGGGCTTGCGCTAAACCTGCTGCCCCTGGTACATCTAAAGCTAAATCCGGAGAGTTCACTATATCTCCTGAGCTTGAAGTGCCGGCGTTCAATAGGCAAACTCTGTGGAAGTTTATAGCTTTCAGTGGCTATTTTAATGTCGCTACAGCCATTGCCCTTCAATTTTTGTTTTCTTACGGCTTCTACTATGTGGAAGGTCTGCGTATGGAGCTGGTGAAGGACTCTGGCTCGGAGTTAATGGTGTCAGCGCTAAAGAGGTATCTGATCATTAACGCTGTAGTCACCATTATGAAGAGCCAGATTAGCAGCCTCTCCATGCTAATCTATAGTCATATATGGTCTGATCAAGTGGGACTAAAGATGACCAACTTGATAGTTGAGGCATTGATGTTTGCTCCGCTGCCAGTATTTGAGCGTATGTCAAAGGGGACTCTAGAAGGGCTTATGTACAAGGATGTTTTGCTTGTCTCAAACCACTTGCCTTCATCTCTTTGCCACCGAGTATACGAAATGTTTAACGCAATCAATTCGCTGATACTGACTATTCGCACCTCTCCAATTGTGCTCCTATATCTGATTCCCTTGCTGTTCGTTATGCTACTTGTCAACAAAAGACGCGAAAAGGTGCAAGAAATTATTCTCAGTGTTATGCGAGGCAGTGGTGTGCGTTTAAGGGAGAATATTTTTCAGGAAGTGCTAGCAGGAAAGGAGGTCATGAGAACACATGATAGAGTAGACCACTACATTGACAAATTTACTGAAGCTAGTGCCCAGGCTGCAATATTAGAAAACCAGTCAACGAGAATCACAGCGATTAAGGCAAGCATTGAAGAAATTGTCGTAGATATCCTCTATATATGCATTCTGGTTTATTGCAAACTTGCAAGCTTGAATGACCCAACAAGCTCATTCGGTCCTGGAAATATGGACATGATGATGAGATTTAGTGGATCAACGCTCAAAAAGCTTTCTTCTCTATCGTTTAGTGACATTGGTATTACACAGAGTCTTCCAAGCCTCTCGAGATTATTTGTATATGCAGAAAAGCTTGGTCGGGAGCCACCACATGTAATTGAGGACACTCAGCCATCGGCCGACTGGCCAGCGCAGGGAGCAATCGAGTTCAAAGACTATAGTATGAGCTACAGATCCGAGCTAGGCACAGTGCTAAACCAGTTATCATTTACTATTAACAGCAAGGAAAAGGTAGGTATTGTTGGGCGCACTGGTGCAGGAAAGAGCTCGCTGACCTATGCTCTTCTACGCCTTGTGGAGCCAGCTACAGGTAGCATATTTATCGATGGCATTGACATAAGCACGATTGGATTGCATACTTTGAGGTCAAACATCTCTGTCGTTCCTCAAGACCCAGTGCTGTTTGAGGGCACAATTCGCGACAATCTTGATCCCAAGCGCGAATACACTGATGCTCAGGTTTGGGAGGCAATTGAAAAGGCAAAGGTCGGTCACTTGCTTACAGCGCCCACTGGAACATTCGACTCTTCTGCCCAGCCAAATGGTCATTCCCTAGTGCGTAATCCCTTGGGCAAATGGGTTTCTGGAACTGGACTCGATAAGTGGGTGTCTCCCAATGGCACGAACTTTAGCGTCGGTGAAAGGCAGTTGCTAAGCCTGTGTCGCGCATTGCTGTGGCAGAGGCCTATTCTTATCATGGACGAAGCAACGGCCAACATCGACTCTGCCACAGATCAGGTCATACAGGCTGTGATCCGCGAGGAGTTCAACGACAAGACAGTGCTGACGATTGCTCACCGGCTCAATACCGTGATGAGCTGCGACCGGATTCTCGTGTTGGATGCTGGCAAGGTTCAGGAATTTGACTCGCCCAGTGAACTGCTATCTCGCGATGGTCATTTTTCGCGACTGGTGGAAAGTATGAAGTTCAACGAAAAGACCAAGGAGTAAAAAAATATAGATGCCATTTTAAATGTTTAGATAAATAAATTACAGTTTACTCTACAAAAAACAGGCTGTATGTGCAGCTACTGTGGTTGGCGAAGCTAGATCGAGCGAGCTGCAAGCAGGCAAAATGTCGTTGACAAGGCTGCTATCTATACCTGCATCAATATCCTCCTTGATACGAGTCTTGTAAAAGGCTTCCAAGTCCATCTTGGCCTCGTCGAAAGTGCGATAGACGCTCATATACTGGCGAACCCACTTTGACAGGCGCTCTACGTTCCATCGCTGGGCAAAGCGAGACTCTAGCATGATTATAACACCCCAATCCATTTTATGGCGCAGACACCGACCAAGCGCCTGATTGATAGCTCGAAAGGCCTGGATATCGTACCACTTTGAACCATTAAGCAACACGCCCTGGCTGGGGTTATTTCGGTTGGGCGTCGAGCGATCATCGTTGTACTGTCGCTTCAAAATGACCTTGACGTCTTTGAAGGCCGGATATGGAATGCCAATGTTGACGACAGTACGGCAAAAATAGTCCGAAAAATCAATTCCCTCAGATACCTTGCCGCGGTAGACAGCAAACATAATGGCACCTCGGAGGGCTGGTTGACAGCCAGGCGGCCGATTCTTGGAGAGGCTGTCGCGATAAGTGGTCAGTAGTCGATCGAATTCCTCCTTTGATCCGCCCTGTGGCTCGATAAAGACGCGCTTGTGGACCTCGATTTCACTCAAGCATTCGGTGACCTTCCAGCGAGCCATCAACTTGGCCAACAGGGAGTAAGACGGCAAAAATACCAACATTCCGTCGGGGCTACGAGACACAATTTCAGCAATAGCGCTGCCAACATCGTCCTGAAACGAAAGAAGGTCAACGTTTTTGTATTTGCCTTCGAGTAACTCGCCCGATGTCCCGCATTCGACAGTCAGGGCGCGGAAACGCTGAGAGTCAATGACATGGTTGGCCTCAAGAGTAGTGGAGAACTTCACTTGCAACTCTGACGCATAGCTGTCGAGTGGGGAGAGCGTACCGCTGGTTAGCACAATGGTGCGTGCCTTGGCGGCAATCTCGGAAAACACCACGCCTGGATTGAGCGCCCAAAAAGCTAGCACATTGACGCAGTCTGAAGTAGCCAGGCCAGGTCCAATTCTGCGCCTCTTGCGCGGCTTACGTTTGAGCTCCGAAGCAGCCGCGTCTTCTGGCATAGGCTGAGATTTAGACTTGCGGATACACGCCACACGGTAGTCCTGACGGAAAGGACTGTCTGGAGCCAAGTGGCCCAGCACGCGCAACAGCTGCTCGAGCAACCGCATAGACCCTGTGGACAAGTGTCTCGAGTCCTCCTCCTCGTCTTCCTCCATTGGCTGCCCTTTTTTATACAGGTTATAATCGTCGTCGTCGTCGTCGTCGTCGTTACGGCGCTGCCTTTCCTTTCGCGAACGCACATCCTTGATATAACCTTCAATAGCCGAAAATGACACTTGGAGTTGAAAGACAAACAGAGGGGACAGCAATATACGCTCCAACAGGTCATCGAGCGACTCGCCGCTGCGAGGCCACACAGCGGTCTGCGTGTCAAATTCAAGGTATTCGTAGGGATGGTCCGAGTCCCTGAGCCAGTTGATTAGGGTGGAGGCTAGAGTTCCGACTGTTTCGTGGTCCTTGATCAACTTTCCCCGGTCGACCATCATACGGCACTCCATAGCAACGACATGAAGCTGCTCGTCGGTTATCTCCAATGATCCAGAGTCGCGAGCGGCGTTTTCGACATTGTGCGCTTCATCGAGTATAACCACATTGCCCTCGAGCTCAACACCTGTTGAGCCTCGCACTCCAGGGTCGAGTATGTAGTTGTATGGACAAAAGACCAGGTCGGCGGTGCCAGAAAGCTCACGGGCGGCAAAGTAGGGGCATGAGTGGCTCTCCCTTCCCAACGATTCAATGTCCTCCAAGTCCCAGATCTCTAGATCGCCTTGTCGCTGTAGCTTTTCGTGGGCTAAAAGCTTTCGATAGATACGGTGTGGCTTACACATACTGTCTTCGACTAGCTTGCGACACTCTTCATCGATAGACCCGGATTTCTTCACCCTGTTATTGATACAAGTCTGAGCGCGGCTGCCTAGTACGGCGCTACGCAGGCGGTAGGGCGTCTTTTGGCGCAGTTCGTTGACTAGCTGGGAAACCTGCTTATGCGTTCGAGTTCCAAAGTATATCCGCGGAATGGCCTTTACTTGGGCGGCGTTTTTAATGTAGTCTCGCAGTTCATCCATATCGGCGGCACTGAGTCCATCTGGAGGCGTGGCTTCCGACAGGTCGAGGATATACTGAACAGTCTCGCGCATAGAGGAAAGGGCCAGGTTCAAAAGGAGTACGGGTGAGGCGTCTGCGACTGGAGCGACCTCTGAGTCGGGTTTCAGAACGGGGCTCGCAATGGTGGTATCGATGATAACATTCTGTTCCGAATCTGGCCTGACTAATGGCTGCGAGCCCGGAGTGATCTCGTTCAAAGGTTCCGCCGGTGATTCATCGGAAATGTCGCCCAAATCAGCAGACAGTGGAATATCGACATGCTTAGAGTCCTCCTTCGGGACAGGTACCTCGGCAAAAGGGTGATCGTGTTTGGCGGCCAGCATCTGCCTGACAAAGGCCATGGAGTTGTGCTCGGAGTATCGACGAATGATCTGTCGTACGTTAGCTAGGGTCTGGCGGTGCTTGACCTCAAACGACTGTCGCCAGGCCAACACGGCGCAGAGCAAGGCCAGGGACTTGCCTGATCCCGTAGGGGACTCGATCATAGTGTTTTGTGCGCTGTTCAGGGCCCTTATCATATGGTTCATCATCCCTAGCTGAGACGGATAGGGCTGGAAGGGAAAGTGTACTCGTGTTCCGCTGATCACAAATGTTTTGTGACCAAAGTCCTCAACTACTCGAATGCACTGGACTGCGGAAGGTGCTGTTGACTCTGCCTTGGGCTTGACATCGGGCTTTGGCTCTGGTTGTTTGGTGTCGACGATGATGGGCTCAAGTTTGACCTCGATATCTGCCTCGGGCGGCATCGAGGGCTTGGTGTCGATATATGCATACTCTGAAATATAGGGAGTTATCTCCGCTGCTGCGCCTTGTGAATGTAGCGACATTAAGAATGTGTAGTGAGAATGTAAATAATTAGAAAAGCGTGGGCATGAATAAAAAAACGTGGCCAAAAGCTATGTTGGGGATATATCAATGAATTACGTGATCAAGATTTTCATACATTCTGTGGGGGGCTATTTTGTGGCTGTCCTGTTTGCAGAATAAAACGCGTTTAGTTTCTTGCCTTTGCTTTTTATTCTACACAAAAATATTATATTATAAGCAGGCTCACATTACCGACGTTTGGTTATGCAATTGCAAACACAGGTGGCGTACCGGCAGCCGCGGCTGGCGTCAATTAATGATTCGACATCTAAACAGCAGCAGCAACAACAAATTCAAAGCCCCAGTACGCGGCTAGCGGGGCCTACAGCTACTGCAAGTACCAACACAGCTGGAATGAGTGGACCGAGTAGTAGCAGTAGCGGCGCGTTTATTCCCGAAGAGTATCTGAGCTACTTGATTGGCGGACCGTGCAACCGGTTTGCGTTGGCGTTAAAGTCCAATTTGGACAACGAGATAGACTGGGCATGCGTGCGCCTGGTGGCAGCGACGCACCAAGCGCCCGAGTCGTGGTCGCTGAAGATCCACGCGCCGTTCCTGGTGGAGGCGGTTCTGAGCGTGCTGGAGCGGTCGCGCAAAGAGCTGGCGCACAGCAGCAGCAAACACAAGCACGCTGGCGGCGGCAGTGTCAAGCAGGCGCTGCTCACGGACTCTGGGCGCGAGGCTACGGCCAGGCGCGCTCGGCAGCGAGCGGGGCTTCTGGCAACGGCGCTGTTCAACATGGCGCAGATTGGCGACAATTCGGTGACCATGTCGCAGGACCTGCGAGTGACCATCGAATGCACGCAGTGGCTGCGCGGGTTCCACGGCGACGTGGGCTTTGCCGCCGTGCAGGCCGAGTTCCTGGACGTGCTGGACATTCTGCTGCCGCTGGCGCCGGCCCCCGCGTTTGACAGCGCGCCGGTGCGCAAGTGGCCGGCCTTTGGGGCTCGCGAGTCGTCGGACCTGGACGCGCTGGCGCTGGTCGAGACGTGCTTGTGGGAGCAGCTGGTGCGCGTGGTGTGCGCGTCTGCCGAGCGCAAGCTCGTGGTGGGAGCCGTGCGCGTGCTGGTGCAGTCGGTGTCGTGGCACCCGCAGCTGGCGCGCGAGATCCTCGACCTGCCCGTGCCAAAGTGGAGCGCCAGTGCCGCATTTGCCAGCGTGGGCGAGATGCTCAACCAGCGCCTGGCCGAGCTGATCCTGGCGCCCGACGCGGAGATCGTTGGCGCGAGCTTTGAGCTGCTGCTGAACATGGTCCGCCTCGAGGCCATGTCTCAGGCGCTCGACGAGGAGCTCGAGGCCTTTGCCCACAAAAGCGCCGCGGCCAATGGCAACGCCGGCACGAATGGCGCGAGTAAGAGCCTGGGCGTTAAGCGCCGCAGACGAGCCAGGGGCGGGTACGACACAGGCGACTCGCGCTCCGGCGGCGACTCGGGGGCTCAGACCCCGGTGTTTGGGTTCAGACCGTTGTCGCGGACCGCCAGCGCCAATGCGGTCCCGTCTGGGGGCGGGGGAGGCTCGGAGCCAACAATGCTCCCTGACGGGCTGGCGGCGCTCGTGGCGCTGGTGCTGCAGCAGTGGGCGTCGGCAGCGACCCCGCCTGCGCCTGCGTCGTCGCAGCCCTTGGACAATCCGGCCGAGGCCTCGGGAAAGCCAGGCAGCGGCCCGGACCGCACACGGTCTGGCCCCGGTGGCGCTTCGGGCAACGCAGCAGCCAATCGCCCGCCAACAGAGCCCGAGCTGCGCGAGGCGTGTACGTGGGTGCTGCTCAACTACGAGTGCGTGCCGCCGCCGCCGCCCAGCAATGCCCCCCAGCCGCCGACGTACGTCGCAGTGGCTGACATTTTCAACCGCTACATCATCGCCAAGCATGGGCAGACAGCCCCGCGCATCGGCCGCGCTCTGAACCTCAATGAGATTGTGCGCGTCGTGACCGCAGTGTTCCCCAAGGCCACCCTGCAGAGCATGGCGTCGCCGCAGCAGCAGCAGATGAACGCAAAGACGGGCACCCCTGCCCCTGCCGAGTCCCTGGCCGCGCTGTACCTGAAGCCCAAGACCCAAAACATTGTTCCCATCCCCGCTGTCCACGCCGAGCCCCTGGCCCAGCCGTCCTCGCCTGCCACCACAGCCGCCGCAGCAGCAGCCCCGGCAGGGCCCAACTCCTGCCTGTGGCTGGGCTGTGGCGAGTCATTTGCCAGCGAGTCTGACGCCTTGGCGCATATCGCCACGCATATCAGCGGCGCCGACGCGTGCCGGTGGCGTACCTGCAACCGCATTCCAGCCAACCAAGACATTGGCACTGCCGAGCGTGAGCGCTGGATCGCGCGCCACGTACTTGCTCACGGGCCGTTCTATAAGGATCAAGCAGAGGTGTCTGAGACAAAGGCCGATCTGGATCTGATCTCCACTGACCTGTTTGCTCTGGCAAAGTCTATGCGCGATGAAAAGTCGCAACTGCTGCTTGCTGTGTCGCCGTTGTTTGCCAACGGCCATGTGCCGCCAGACCACCAGGCCCATGAAGTGGTCCTCCGCCTGGTGATGCAGGGTATCGGTCTCATCGATCAGCTGCAGACATGGGCTGACAGAAGAGAAGGCCTCAGGGGTCTCCAAGACAAGGCCCGCGTCTGGCGCAACGCCGACGATGTCCTTGAGCGCTTGGTGTCTGTCGCCGCTCAGCCATTGCCCACCACTCACTTTGCACTGCGGTTACTGAGCATCCTCCGCCACACAGAATAAGGAAGTACTTTATTCCCCATATTTTATGTCGAGATTCAATACCTACTTGTTCTTTATTCGTGTTTTTCTACTTTTTTTTTAAATATTTCTTTCTCTGGCATCATTTTTTATTTTTGTTTTCTTTGTTTTATTCACAGCTATGCCGCCTAAATCATCTTCTGGACGCGGCGGACGAGGACAACGGGGTCGTGGTGGCAAGGCAGCACAGCAGCCGCGGGCTACAGCTGGTGCTAATAGCACCGAGATGGATGAGATCGAGGTCCTGGCTAACAAACTCTGGCTGGGGGACAAGGGCGTTAACTGGTCTGACGAATCGGTGGCGGACATTATGCGCACTCATATCGTGGGCAAACAGTACGCGCGATCCAGCCTACAAACACTCGAGCGCTTACAGTATTTTGAGCTATACCTCTGGACCAACTATCTGTCTACTGACGACGCTCTTGTATCAGACGCGCACGTTATGTCTATATTGCTGATGGCCAACGAAAAGTACCAGCAGGGCGTCATTACCTCTATGTGGGTTGCTATGGAGGGAGAGGCGTTTGGGCGTCTGTTCGATCGAGTAGTTTGTATGACTAGGAGTATTCTCTCTACTGGGACTGATATCGGATTTGTGGACGCTTTGTCTGCACGCTCGGTGGTAGTGCAGTTTCTTATCGCGTGTTTTGGTAGTCTGGAGACCGAAAATGTGCGTACGGCGTGTATGGCTTTGACATCGCTGGCTTTGTGGGAGCATATCGACGATACTCGCGTGTTGGTGGAGGCTGAGTTTGAGCGGATGCCGCAGCTGCGCAAATTCGCCAAACACCTCAAAAAGAAGCCGTCTGCCAATGGAGACCTTTTGCCTGCGTTGCTCAGGGACTTTATCGCTATGCTGTTTGCTGGCGATAGTAGGTCGGAGTGTCTGGCGTATTGCACAAAGTTTATCGAACTACTGGTTGACCTCGAATCTCAGTTGGCTACTAGGCGGTATGTAAATCTTTTATTGGTCGATTACCAGATATTGGATCTTTGTCAGGTGTCTGAGTGGTATCGGAATGATTTGCTGGTGGCTAAGAGGTTTCGTGATATGGTTGCCATGTTGCGTGGACGCGTGTACTTTCAGGTCAACGATGTTTCGGGTTTGCCTATGACTGAAGCTGAAGCCAAGGACAGACATTACAGACGTGTGGCTGAACTGCAGATTATGGCGTTTAGAGTGTTCCCAAAAGAGCTTGAGGCCTTGGCTCTCTCTAGCGTGGCATCTTTGGGGGACTCTGCTGTATTGACTGAGCATCTAGAGGCATTGGACGACTCGGGACTGCGTAGGCTGGCGGGACTTGTCGGTATACGTACTCGCTCTCTTTTACCACTAACTGCTCTTGGTATTGCGCAGGAGGAGGGCGTGTATGGACGGGAGTTTGTCTTGGACGCGTTCGTTGAGAGATACCGTGTGCGACCTACGGTGGCTGACCAAGTACGCGAAATATCGCCTTACCCGAGCGAGTCTCTGTTGTTCTCTGAGATTATTACTGAAACGGACCAGTTCTCCAAACAACAGTCCTCGGATACTATTAGTTACCCTGTATTGCCCGTTCCCAAACTCAACCTTCAGTTTTTGACGTTGCACGATTACTTGGCTCGGTGCTTTGAGTTGTATCGGTTGGAGTGCGCGTACGATATTAGGGAGAACATCGAAGACGCTGTACGACGGTTACAGCCAAACGACATGGGTGGCTTTGATGGGTGGGCGAGAATGGCTATGCCTATGCATTCGTTCAACGTGGTTGATGTGCAAAAGCCTTGGGTCGGAGAGCGGGCGCCGTCTAAAGTACGTGCTGATATCTGTATTGACTTGGCTAATTACGCAGAATCAGTTGTTATGGA
>JANBQS010000018.1:0-63820 GCA_027577415.1 Coemansia sp. RSA 922 | reverse complement strand
TAATACAGACTACCAGTCAAGTACCCCGCCTGCACAGCACCGAAAAGAAACCGACAGAGTGCCAACTGCCGAGCATTAGCGACAAAGGCTGTAAGCAAAGTGGCTAGAGACCAGGCAAACATGGAGCCACAGAGCCAGTAGGCGGGTTTGACGGATTTTAGTACGAGGTTAGACGGCAGTTGGAATATGAAACTACCAAAATAGTAGACACCCAGTGCCAAGTTTATGTCGTATCCGTGGAGATCTAAATCGGCAGTGAGTCCGGCTATCTTGGCATTAGATAGCGCCATCTTGTTGAGAGAGTCCAGGGCATAGCCAGTACAGATAAAGAACAGTAAACGACGATCGCACTTGCGTGTGTATGAGTGGAGATGCTGCTCGTCCTTTGAGCTCAACGACAGAGGCTTGTTGATGTGATGCACTTCTACTCTATCAGCCGCAAGCAATGGCTGAGCCTCGTTGTCTGACATCACTGGGTAAGGAGCGAGTTGTGAAAGTTATGAATACATGATACTGAAGGAGGATGCGAAAAGAAATAGTCGATGTAGCTGCGGTCAAGCGAAAGGAGGCAAGCGACTGCCTCAGCTGACCTATTCCTTGAAGAATCAAAAAAGCCAGGAACGCCACCACCCTCCCGATATGCACCGGTTGCAACAGTTTTAATTTAATTAGTTCCGCATCGGCTCGCGGTTCAGCTCATAAAAGAATGGTTGCACCAAAAAAAAGAGCGGTTCAACTCGGGAGAATCGGAAAAAGAAAGAAAGGAGTGACGTAGTCTGATGATCCACATCATGCTGGGGAAAGTGGATGAGCAGAGTGCGGGGTAAAAAACCTCCCCGCATCTTTCTCTTTCTTTCGTATTTATCAAAGTCCTCATATATTCGATAGCTTTCATATTACAATGGTGACCAAGGCATTTGAGTGGGTCAAGTCCAGCAATGGGATGATTCCCAGCAATGCTATCGCGCAGGGTGTAGAGCGCGACGGCAGACCGTTATACATAGCGCGGGCGTTTTTCAAGGGCGGACTACATCCAGGCAAGGCAGCGCCACACCTGGCCAACGGCGGATTTGCCACAGGGTATGCTGGACATACAGTAGAGCTCAACGAGTATTTTGTACTATGCGGGGATATTAATCGCGCACAGTGGATAGCGGAAAAGGGGCCTGTACCCAAGCATGACCATGGACCGGCCCTAGTGGAAGGAGGGCACGAGGCTGACGGACAGCCACTGTATATAGCAAAAGCCAACTTTAGCAACTCGCAGCAGCTGGGCAAAGCCGGCCACCACCTGAGCCATGGCATAAACTTTACTTATGGCGATAATGAGCGTAGCCAGGATGACTACATGGTATTAGCGTACTACTAGAATAAACTACTATGTGTTCACTTTTGCTTAATGTAGTCGGTCCACCACAGCTCAAATGGCACGCACGCGACGTTGACCCCAATCTCTTCCAATGCCTCTGTTGACCGCTGCGTGTTGTCTGGACGTGAGGCTGCCACTTGCTCAGAATCGGGTTTCTCAGTGACGGGCTCCAAGTTCTGCATATTGAACACATCAAGTCACCTATCCTGGTGTTGAACAAACTGTAAGCGCCGCAGTCGAGGTACATGGTGCTTGAACCTGAGCAAATTGATGTTCTTTTCGAATTCGTACATATACTCCTTACGTTGCTTCGTAGGCGTGGCGCAGTAGTCGAAATTCGGACATATCAATGCCAACAGCAAGGCACGCATCACCACTTCAGAGACGATAATACTACGATGGCTGAGATGCCAGCACCGGAATCGCTGACCCATGGGCGCGTATTTCGAGATCAGGTATTCTGGAAGCTCAGGCATGAATACACCGTCGATCGGCGGAATAGCCAGGGGCATCCTGCTGTGCAGATCCGAAAGTAGTGGCAGCGTCTGGATAAGTGTAATAGCATCCCAGATCTCTATCGATATATCTGGTAAATCAAGGACCTGGATGTTGGGATAGTCATCGAATAGCGAAATGTCATAGGAGACGTTGGACAGCGCCCCACTGCCAGGAAAACTCCGCACCGCAGCATTGGGTCCAACGCTTAGCAATATCTGCAGGTATTCCGTATACGACTCAAACGGACCCAATCCACGCACATCCGTATAGGCGATTTTGACGTATTGTAGTTTCGGATGGCTGGTCGGCGTAAATATGCCACTTTTGATAAGCTTAGCAATATGCTGCTGTAGGGCTCTTAATACCAGGCTCTCAAGCGTAGCTGCGTTTCCCCTGAATAGAACGTCATCGCTAAACGGGTAGTATCCAGTGTGTCTCAATAGCCGAAGACTGGGGAATGGCACTGCGCCGGAAAGAGCAGGACACTCGTGCCGCTCGAATTCAGGGTAGAGCTCCAGTTTCAGGACACGCAACCGAGAATAGCAAACATAACCGCTGTCAGCCTCCTTGATAAGCTCAGAGGCGAGTCCATACCCTTTAGTCTTGATGACAAGACTTTGTAGTGTCGCCGCGTTCCGCCGTGCCAGCTGCGCAATCTGTTCAATTTTATCAGATTCAATGTCGAGGTGGGTTAGGTTGGATATGCCGCGCACCAACAGAACCACAGGGTCATCGTCTCTGGGAGTTCGGAACACGATACGAGGAGTAAGCCTAAGGAGCTGAGCCAGCAGGATATCAAAGAACCTTGCTTCGGTATCTCGTTCCATCCCGAAACGTTTACCCGTCACCTCGACTTCACGAAGCATTGGTGCCATCTGCCTGATCCGCTTTACGAACGCATTGATGTTGGACGTCACCGCCGGAGCCTTGTTTATCTGCTCTTCTTCTAGTTTCTGCTCCTTCTTCTTCCGCCAGTCATCGTACTCTGATATGGTATCAAATCGGCTCCTCATATTTTCTAGCTTCGCATATAGATCGTGCCACTCTTTCTCTTTCCAGTGCGGTAAGTAGAATCTGAACTTGAGCTTGCGCGCCTCCTGGAACCCGATACCGTCGAATGGTGTACGTGATAGGATCTCTAGCGCTTGGCCAGAGAATATACTCGACTTTTCCAGAATAATGTCCACCTCTCGAGCTAGATGGTATGAGGAGCGATAGAATTCTTGAAGGCGACGAGACGACGAGTACTGCGTGGAGCGCTGATCGGCGCCATTGTCGTAGATCTTCACTGTGCTGACTCGGTAAAAGCTCGCTGCGGCGATGATCCGAAAGTTTTGGCTGACCCACAGCAGTGGCATTAACAGCAGCTTGTGCTCTTCGCTGTCAGGTGTGACGCCGCTATACAATAGTCTATTGCTGCCTATCAGATGGTTCACTACCATCCGGACGATGTGGTCGGGGAGAAGTTGAAAGGTTGAAAGGTGTTGCATTTGAAGAGAGCGAAATGACACAAGAGAAGAAAAAGTAAGGACAACAAGAAGAGAAGTGACGTGTGCTTAAAAAAATTAATCCAAACTTGTCTTTCAGAGGATCAGTTAGGGAACTTTGGGCGTGTCTATAAATAGGCACCCGCTTCCCTGCAGACTGGCAGGCGAAAAAGCTCGTCCCCTCTCACCCCCTTTTTTCCGAAGGGCGGTTGTTACTTTGCTTCTTCTTTCTCCTTTCGAGTAAAATTTGGTTGGCTTTTTTTTTATTTTTATTTTTTCTCTCCTAATTCTTTTTTATTATTCTAATGCGAGCTAGGGCAATCTACGCCTGCGTGGCCGAGAACGCTGGCGAGGTGACGTTTGACGCCGACGACTGGCTTGGAGCTGTCGCCGACTCTTCTGAAGACGGGTGGCTAGTTGGGACCGTTGAGACCACTGGTGACCGCGGATTATTCCCCGTAGTCTATACTGAGCTAGTTCCTGAGACTGGCGACGACATGCGCTTTCTTCAGAAACTACAAAGCTCAGGTCTGTTGTCGTCGACTTTGAAGCTCGAGCAGTTTTCCCGCGATCTCAATAGTTCCACACGACCACGCCCGCCACCACCCCCACCACCTACTGCAGTTTCACTTGGACGACAGGCGGCAGCTCCACCAGTTTCTACAAAGCCCCTATTTAATCAGGTACCTCGCCCTGCTCGGCCGCTGGCACCAAAGCCGACAACAAAGCCGGTGATGAAGCCAAAGTCAGAGCCAAAGTCTGAGCCACTGCCCTCTGTACATCAAAATCATCAGCCGGTGCTTCCGCCAAAGCCCATCAACATTGACAGTAGTGACCCGGAGTTGCGCCGCCAAAAGGAGCGCGAGGCTGCTGAGCTGTGGGAGTCAAAGTTTGGCATAGGCGCTGCATCTGCAGCTAGGAGCAAAGAAGTACCGCCGCCGCCACCACCAGTCGCCGCAAAGCCAGTCATTCTGTCCAAGCCAGCTGTTGCCACCAAGCCTGTCATAATGTCCAAGCCGGATACATTGGCCACTACACATAAACCCGTGCCGACCCTTGCTCCCAAGCCGACGCTAAAGCCAAAGCCTGCTTTCAATCCGCAGTCGGAGTTCAGAAACAGCCACCCATCGACAGAAAACGATGCGCCCGTACTGCCGTTCAGTTCCGCACGCAGCGCCGCGCAAGAGAGACTGGCTCAACAGCAGAGAGCTGCCCAGATACCTGTCAGCAATCCCGCACTGGAAAACACGCCGCCGACACTCCCTTACAGTCCATCTCGCCGCGTTATTGCTGAGCCCCTTGTTGCGCCGGTCGAGAGCGCCATCCAGCCGAATCCCCGGCAGCTTATTGCCCAACTCAATGGCGGCGGCAATGGTACCACTGCTCGTGCTGCTGCGCATCGGACTTTTGAAGACAATTTCGACCCACGGACTCACACTCCCGCTAGCAATAGCAGCACTCCGCCGATCACACACAATGGCGGAGGCGGAGGTATTCCACTGACTGCTGCGCGCGAAGTGAGGGGAACTCGTCCGCTGGTCTCTGCCACACCTTCGCGCTCTACTGTCTCTATTGCCGGCATGGCTCAGCGGCAGCCAGTGCTCCCTCCAAAGCCAGCCAAGCAGCAGCCCGGAGTAAGCCGGTCTGTGTCATTCGCGAGTCACTCAGGATACGTGCCTCCAACCGACTCTACTACTAACAGCTCCAACAGCCCATCGTTGTTATCGCCGGCGCTATCGTTTACTGGCAGTGGGGGCTTTCAATCTCCGCTAACCACTGCCATTCACCGCTCGTCGGCAAAGTCCGATGCGATCCCCGCCGACGCACTTGCCCGGTACTCACACTTGTTCAAGCGGCTGGATAAGCAGCACGGCAAGCGGGGCTTTTTGAACGCCGACGAGGTACACGCTGTTGTCATCAGGTGCAGGCTGCCTGACGACCTCTTGCGCAGAATCTGGGCTCTCTCAGACAGAAACCTCAATGGAAAGTTTGGGCCGGGCGAGTTTTACATTATCATGCATCTGACTGACTGTGCACTACGCCAAGAGCCCATTCCAGAGATACTCTCAGTCGACCTTTTGCGCTCAGCGTATCCAGACTAGTTCATAATTTTTTATTCTATAAATATGTATATCCCCTCCCTTTTGTTTATTGGATTTTGCCTGATCTCCAGTTCATTAGCTCTGCGTACTCATCCGAGTCGCTACTAGTATCGTTGTCTTCTTCTTCCATGTTTGCGTCAGTGGTCTCTGGTGGAGCTAGTTCGCTTATATCCATGTCGCGTATGCCTTCTTTAATTATCGATCGGAGATGGAGCAGTTTGTCTGTGCGTTGTCTCCATATCTCGCTCTGATGCTCGAGCTCAGTCTCTTCGTTCTGGTCCGACTCGGCATCTTCCTCATTGTCTGGTGGAGCGGCAGTGGTAGGTTTTAAGTCGGCGATATCAGACTCGAATTCGGCTAGTCGCTCGTCCAGCATCGTGTCTTGCTCAACAACGGCTGTGGTATTAGCGCTGGTCTCTGCTGCCTTTTGCTCGACGGGGTTGTCAAAGAACCCGCTGGGCAGGGCTGCCTGTACTCCATCATCGGAATCGTCATGTGTATCTGGCTCAATTCCATCATCGAAAACCCCTGTTGGCAGCTCGCTAGTCTCGTCGCCATCAGCTTCCGTTGTGTCTTCCTGTTGCTTTTCCGATTCTTCGCTGTCGCTTCCATAGCCAACAAGAATATTGGTCTCTTGTGGTCCATCATCATCTAGTTTTTGCCGCTTTGCTGTCTCGCCTGTTTCTATACTCAGCTTACTAATATCTGAAATACCATCATCGTGAATACGCTTGGTCGGCTTGTGCTGTAGGTGTCGCCGCGATGCTGTGTGTATTTTCCAACTACTCGTATCGGCTGGCTTGACTTGAACATTACAAACAAGGCAATATAGGTTACCCTTGCTGTCTACTCGCGCATTGCTATCACTCAATATAGCTGCTAGCCGATTGTTATCGGTATTAGATTGAACTTTTTGTTGCTGCTGCTGCTGCTTTTTTTGCTCGCGTGCTCGCCGCAGCAGATCGCGTGCCGACGCGTTAGACATGTTCAAAAAAAAAATAATACTAGTATAGATATCAATTTAGCCTTAATGCGCCCCTACATTGCCAACTCTGCATTTTTTCTAGTGTCTAACTTGTAAGCCATTTGCAATATTTGGGTACAAGACATATCGGTCACGTGCCTGTTAACCACACAGTAAGGGCATCTCGTCTTGTTCGTACTCGGACCAAGCAAGTCTAAAGGGTAGCGGTATTTTGGTACCGTTCCAGGTCACGGTATCGCGGCCAAACATGGACTCAAAATGTACATCGGGTAGCACTACGCCAAACTCGTAATTGTTGACATGACAAGGCTTGCCAGGAGCTCGTACATGTCCCCAAGCGCCAGGAGTAAAGTTATGAGAACCGAGATACATCCATCCACGCTCCTTAGCCTTTTGCTGTCCATTTTTGGTGGCGTTCGATCTAGCTAGTATGACCTTGGCATGTACCAATGTATTGGCTACCTTTGACTCGATCTTGTGCAGTGCGCGTTTGGGAAACTCTGGATTCGAATAAAACTCGGTCTGAAACTTGATGCATTGCTGTGGCAAGGGTCCATTTACGTTCTTTTGACCTTGAGCGAGTGTGTGGAATCCGACCTTGACATTCCTTTCTATGTCGGTCGATGATAGTCCGCCGTCGCGTTGGATAATGGCTGGGGTTGATCCCAGTGCACTAGCGTAAAAATTGCGCAAATAGCTGCTGGTCAGTCTGCCCATCGACGAGCCATAGCAATAAAGCGTGGTATCGTATAGCTCTCGATCGTCTAATTCGGGATCGCGAATAGCTCTTGCCACTACTGATAATCGATTTAGACCGTAGGAGTCGGCATGGAATTTGCTACGCCCAGCTGCACTAGGCACAGATGTCACGATATGGATCTTGACGCGAGAAAAGTCCACATAACGCAGTTGCTGGACGACGGCTTCTGGTACACTGATATCGCGCAAGGACCCTGCTAATGTATCGCCAAACTCGGTAGCCGCGGATACAGTTGGTGTATAGGGCAGATCCTGAATAAAGACAATGTTTTGTAACAAAGTCCAGTCAATGTCAAATAAGTTGGCCGATGAAGCAACGAATCGCACATAGTCGTCGTAAAACAAAAGCATTAACTTGCTATGCATAATCGGATAGCCTTGCTTGCCAAATTCGGGGTTAACCAAAGTCACTTGTCCACTTTCTGACTGGTATATTCCACGCTGTTCGACGTTTGGGTTATACGATTTTACAATAACCAGTTTCGTTGACGAATCAAAGTGCGGGAGAAGCCAGTTCAAGTCTAGTACATAGGTACTGAGTAGGGCTTTGCGAAGTTTATCTCGTTGCACAATGTCTGCCAGTGTCACCGCCTCCGCCAGGTTCTCCTTCTCGCCGATCATACGCGTTAGTCGGACTACACCATCGGGAAACGGCAGAGTAGATAGTCTTCGGCGTACAGCTGTTTCGCGCGACATATCGTCCGAGTCCTGGGGCTTGCGCTTAGTATCAATAACTGGAGAAGAAGGCAGAGAGATAACGTCTACATGTCCAATGTGAACCACGTCGTCTTTATCCGATTCGGAGTCCGACGATATGCAAATAGCACCTGAACTGATCATCTCATCAAACTCTTGTAGTTGCGCCGCAATGTTGTCGTCAGCAGCAGATTGGTCACTGGCCATTTTATTATAGCGACTAACGTAGATAAATGCAGAGATGAGGCAAATATATTTTTTTGTTCTTGAAAGTGTGAGATAAAAGTGCTATGTGCGCGTTTCTGCAAGCTGTTTGTGGGTCAGTTGACTGTGGCGTGGGCTAGATAAAGATGATTGAGTAAACCAACTCTAGGTAAATTGAGTTTGAACAGACATGATCTATCCACAAATGACCGCTTTCTTCAATAAAAAGAATGTGCTTTTTTTTCTTTTGGCTGGGCTTTGAGCAAAAGGCTTCTCAATGCTTACAAAATAAAAAAGAGCCGTAAGAAGCATTCAAAAAAGGGATTTTTGTTTTCTTTTCCGCAAAGTAGAAAAAAATCTTGACAAAGGCCGTCTTAGTGCAGTTGAAGAAAGGCAGCCACCACTTTCTGTGCCACTTTCACAGACGCCTCTGGTCTATTTTTTTTCTTTCTACTCCACATCTATTTTGGTTTTTCTTTATTTTTATTACTATTTTTGTACTCTGGCGACTCTTTCACAAAATATGAAGCTGCTCTCTACCCTTCTCCCGACTACTGTACTTTTCTCGACCATAGCGGTGATGGTTGTTGGTATGCAACCACTCGAATTTGTCACTGTAGAGGAGCGAGGCTCTTCTATTAAACCAAAAGCCAGCAATAACCCAGAGGAGGGTGTCACTTACGGCGACATTAGTTCTATTATGGCAGCTATTGCACTACCACCACTATCATCACCCACGGACTCTTTGTCTCCTTCATCATCGCCACCTTCTTCGCAGCCCGAAGCCGACGATGGCATAGTAATTGTAACGATGCCAGACCCAACTACCTTGTATGAGCCATCAGAGACTAGTACATCAACTTCCAGCTCAACTTCCAGCTCAACTTCCAGCTCAAACTCGGTAGTACAAAAATGCTTTGTTGTCACCCGAACTGTGACAGAATATGCGAGCTAGATACCTTTGTGTTTATATTCTTTTTTTCTTGCTCTATGTTATATATTAAACCATTCCAATATCTGTTGGAGATAATGCCAACGTTGACTGAACTTTTTCTGTCAGCAAAATCATTTAGTCAGTCGGGTTTTGAGATAGTCTTTTGAGTGAGCCCAAAAAAATAATATGCTCTCATGGACCAACTAGTAAGTGGCCTTCTTACATCCATTAAAGCAGGTTGAGCGCATCTATTGGATTCACATCAACACATTTTTTCCTGCTCTGCCAGTATCTATTTCCGGCTTGCTAACATGAAGCGTTTTTGCTGCTCTTGGCTCAAAAGAAATCAAGCATACACAATTTTCTGAATGGTGTTTCTGAATATTATTCTGTGAGAAATTCTAGAGAAATATAGCGTCTTTGGTGGACAGGAATCTCTCCCACGGCAAGCTTTGTTGGATTAGCCAAAGAGACATAAAAGGCGTCCATTCCTACCCACCCAAGCACGCCCCTTTTCTTTTCTTTATTCTTACACACCTTATTCCAATAATATTTATCAACTTTTTGAATATTACTTTATACTCTTTTTAAATAGCAAGATGCCCGAATTCACGGAGGTGAATGTAGAATTTACAAGCAGGACACTTTTGCAAAGTATTTTATCAGTCTGGACACACTACCATTTTGTAGTGGCTATATATGGAGAAAAGAAATCTCGAGCAGGCGATATGCTCAAGTGGGCTTTGAAAATTGACAAACCGTATGTCACTATTGTGTGGGTGCACCGTACGGACAAAACCAAGTCATTTGTCGAAGACCAGCTAAATGGGAAAGATGAGATGATCAGGTTTTGCACTGTAGATGATGACCACTCCAGCTATGCGCAATACAACGACAAAATGGTAGCATTCTATGAGAAAATGTCAGAAAATAATGTTGAAAAGAGTCTTCTGCGGGGACAAGTAGAGTATGTATCATTTAGCAAAACTGCATAATGTCAGATGGGACGACAGACTGGCCACACGAGTCGGCTCCAATGCTGTAGCCCCAATGCAGTAGTGCTTGCTGTCAAGATAATATTTTACTGGTCAGTTTACGAACTTGAATCCATACGTTGCTGTGCTTTTAGAAATAAACTGTACACACCAGATTATATCTTGCTATTGTGCAGTTATACTATTATTGCATTTTCCAGCTATCTACACAGGATGAAAACAAATGATTCCCTAGTAAACCAGAGTGCAAAGAAGGCCATACACAGTAGTTCAAGTCGTGTTTTCAGGTAATCAACATGGGTGATAATGTTGCTGTGGATTTGACCTCTGTAAATTCTGCACCTGGCATACTGTAGACCAGGACTAGATATAGAACTGTGCGTTACATGTACTTTTCTGGCAGTTTGTGACCAGCTCTCCCTTGAAGCTAACCACCATCAATCTAGTAGTCAATCTTTGTGTAGTTGCCAAGTTTGCAAAAAATAAAAATAGCATTTACTCAAATACCAATGTGGATGGAGACAAGGCATTAGCATTTACTTTTTCTTGGCCAAAAGTGGAGGATTCTCTGTTGAAAACGTGGGCAGCGGCCTTGGCTTTTTTCAAAGGAGCCCAGCGTTGCTCAAAGAAGTCTCAAACTTACAAAGCACCAATGTGGTCATTGTTTGGACAAGTTTTTGCTCTTCTCTTTCTACACGCCTTCAAAGCGTTCTTTGCAGTGGCTCCCCAAAAATGGTAAACTCTCATGGATGGGCTTTGTTGGCCGCCCCTCATGCGTCCAAATGGATTCTGATTGGTGGACCCTTTTTCACAAGCAATAGATGACTTCACACGTTTCCCACCTTTTCTGGCATCTATTTTTAGCTCTGACGCAGTGCTTTGGCTGCTCATAGTTTAAAGGCAAGCAAGGAAAGCGCATTATTTTCAAAGCTTCCAAACACTGCTTTGTTGGGGGAAGCCAGGGAGACGTATAAAAAGCGACCCTTTTCTGCCCACCTCTGCACATTTTTATTTGCCCCACTCACACACCATTCTCTAATAGTTTATAGCACATTTTGTTTGAATACTACGCATTACCCGAATTAACAGTAATATGAGCTCAATCACATGCAATATTGAAAATGTTACAGACCGGGCTGGTTTAGATGCACTTTTGAAAAGTAATAGCGCAAAGTTTGGTGTTGCAATTTTCGGAAACGATAAAAGGAAAGTTGACGACCTCTGCTACTATGCCGAGAGATTTAATACAAGAGAGGATAAAATAGTAGTAATCAGAGTCACTGGTAGTTCAGAGTTTATCCAGGATAGTCTGGGCCAGTACAGCGCAAATTGCATGTTTTTTACCTATCGTGCCCCAGGAGAAACAAGTAGTCCTACTGATGGTGAAGTAGAGAATTACTGTAATGCTTTTGCTTCGCAATTTACAACTGCACAGAAAGTAATAGCTGAGACTGGTAACGTACGTAATGGTGTATTCTTTTTTGGAATTAAAGATATACGTTGAAATACGACTTAGTAGTCCTTGCACTGCAGTGCGCAATATCCAGTGCAACCTCATTAAGATGTTTTATGAACTAGTACACCTTACTTTGTAGTACATTTAGTAATAAGTTATAAAACCAGACTATATCCACGAGAATCACACATTAATCAAATGTTGACCAATGGGCTGTACTCTGCAATTGGTAAACCATTTCATGTGAAGGGCAAAATAAAGCGTCTCTGAGCTTCCAATTTACCACAGTGGACTCTACCTGCTTTGGGGAAGCTCGAGGACCTCCATGAAACTACATATGCACCTTGTAGGCGATGATTAGACTTAGAACTGCACAGTGTATGTAACTGCTTGGGTATCCGTGATACACTTTTTCCTTGATATTGACAACCATCAATCTTCTGTTGAAAATGTGGGCAGGGGCCAAGGCTTTTTTTCAAAGGGGTCCAGCTTTGCGCAAAGAAGTCTCAAACTTGTAAAGCACCACCGTGGCCTTTCTATTGGAAACGGTTTTGCCATTTTCTTTTACATGGTTTCAAAGAGGCCTTTTTGAGCGATTGCCAATATAAAAATGACGTAGTCTCAAAAGCACGACAAAAGATGTGCAATTTATTTTACAGTCTTCAAGCAGCAAGCTTTTGCTGCCTTTTGTTCAAAGGCTGAAATGTACGTCATTGGAGGTTCAACTGTTTTTGGGATGAAGAATTGGCATCCATGGTGGACAGGAATTTCCTTCTGAAAGCTTCGTTGGAGGAGCCAGAGAGACGCATAAAAAGCATCCCTTTCCTGCCCTCCTCCGCACATTTTTTGTCTTATTCTCTGCCCACATTTTTTATTAGTTTATTTAAAACCTTTCTTGGATACCATTCACCACCTTTATAACGTGAAAATGCCCGAAATTACGTTTGAACGTGAAACTGATGACTATAATGATTACAGGAGAGAAGCTCAAAAAAGGAATGCTGAGTGTGCCATCGTGGTATTTGGAAATGACGATGATATAGTAAATGGTAGGTGTCCTTTCAAGGCTATGCTTGCTACTGCGAATAATATATATGGCAAAGATATGAGTGTGTTAATTATTAAAGTCCCTAGCAAATCAGGCACTGCTAAAGATTATCTAAGTACATATCGTGCGAGGTGTGCCATCTCTCTAAGCAGGTTTATGGAACCATTAGAGGATGATAAAGTGAGGCTGTTGGAAATCCGCGATACTCTTATTGCCAGCTTAAACGGCCAGGGCTATGAATGCAAATATAAGTTTAGGCATAATTTCGATGACCTCTATATTGGTCTGGAGTGATATAAAGATTTAAATATTGGTTACACTACTTTATTTTATGATCCAGGGTTTCATGTTTTTCAACACGTTTATAAATAAATCAAAATAACTCGACAAGCTCAACGCAAGTACATTGTTAGAAGGTACCAAAGTAAGGCTCGTCATCTCGAAAATAAGGCTTCCAAACAATCTTAAACGGCAGCTCCAACGGCTCTTCTTTCCACACAGCTTGTACACCCTTATCCCCATCCACCTTGTCGAACTGTACTCCAGACAGTACGACGCCAAATTCATAGTTGTTGAAATATGGCGGCTCATCTCCATGCAAAGTACCCCACGCAGCCTTTGTAAAATTATGAGAGCCAATATACACCCACCCTTTATCCTGATTCACACCGACTCGTGCGACCATAGCTTTGACATGCACCAACGTGTCCCTATGAAGAGGCTCAATACGGACCAAGGCATCTCGCGGGAAATCGCGTTCCTTGAATACACTGCGTTTAGTCATGATGTGTTGGGCACACTTATCGCCGTACCGACATGCTTCGACTTGAGCCTGGGTGTGGAAGGCAATACCAACGTCTACCATATTATTGGGTGTGCTGTAGTCAAAGACGTATTTGCGCATTGAGCGAGGAGTTAGGCCATGTGCGCATAAATAAAACTCGCGTAGCCAGCGGTAATCCAATCGACCCAATGACGAGCCCACGCAGTATAGTCGAGTATCCGGATCAAAGCTTTCGCTGGTTGGTTTTGAGCCATGGAGTTGGTTGATGACTTTGGCTAAACGCAGCATCCCGTACTCATTCATATATGCGTTTTGTCTATCATCACCAGTTGGCACTGACGTTATGATATGTACGTCTGTGGCTCCAGCGAAATCGACATGGTTCAGTCTTGCAACAAGGTCAACTGGTATACTGAGATCCAAAAGCGAGTATGCCAATGCCAGACTGAACTCATTTGCTGGAAAAACTCGCGTGTCGTCCATGGGGAAGTCATGGACATACACGCAGTTGTGCATAATAGTCCAGTCGTCTTCGACTAGGTTGCCAGTACACACGACTAATCGCATAGAGTGAGCGTAGAAAAGTAGGAGCAGCTTCGAGTGCACGATTTGGACATGTGGTTTGGGGAACTCCGGCTGCACACGGATGATATCGCCGGAGCGTTGGGTTCTCGCGTCAGAGTCCGCTTGCGCATTGGCAACCAATGTCAATGCCGTCGTCAGATTAAAGTGTGAAAGAAGCCAGGGTTCGTCAACAACAAATGTCGTCAATACAGCGTGCTCTAAATGGCCGGCGTTGAGAAGATCGGCCAGAGTAACCGAATCGTTGCTGCCAGGTATGCCAAGCAGTGGCGTAGTTCGAACTGCTCCGTCAGGGTATACCAAGTCACCAGACATAAGACATAAAAAAGCAAGTCAAGTCAAAGAGTAGTGACATAGTAAATTATCGCCAGTACACCTGTGAAACTTATTGGCAAACCTTTGAAGCTAATACATATGGGGAATATGTGACTATGAAAAGTATTGCTATAAAAAGTAAAGAGAATTGGGCTAGCGCCGGACCAAAAGCAGAGGCGTTGGGTGCAGAGGATTCAAAAAACGAAGCGGACAGTTCACTAGCAATACGTGACTGCGCATACATCAAAATTCAAAAGCACAATATTAGGTTGTTTACAGCACTGCTTCCTTGGCACCAGAAAATGCTTCATTAGTGACATGGTCTTGTGACGGAAGAGAGCGCCAGTCGAACACCACATCCAAGGCGTCAAACGTCGTAGCATATGCGCGCAGAGTTAAGCATTCAAAGTTGTTGACAGGCATCATATTGTGTGCTCACTCCGCTTGTCCGTCAGTCAATGCCATGTCGGCATAGTCCTTCCTGATTTTGCAATGCCACGACCAATAATCCAGTAAAATATTCTGGCATTGGACCACTCGAGCAATGACGTAGTCAGTGAATCCACCTGGTCTTTCATTCTATGACCAAATAAGTACATACTGGCAACATTCACACTCGGGATCCTGCTGATGCTAGGTTTCTGTCTACTGCCGCCCTGCAGAAAAATCTATCCGCACTACCCTATTTGAGTCGTCGTGTGTACTTGCCACATTATTCAATGACTTGTGAATGGTCCGTTTGCTCAATGTTAGTGGGCGTGTTTGTACTATTGTCAATAGGCTCCGTTTCAGACATTAAAAACAAGAAAGAAAAAAATAGCCTCAGCGATAGTCCAGTGGTGGAGGTTGCGGAGTGAAATGAGAAGCATGACTTGTTGGCATTCAGATAAAAAGCACATTGGTTGGTAAAAGCAATAAAAGGTAAATTGGACTTAGAAGAGAAAATATTAACCGAAGAGGAAGAGAGCTTGGGATGGGTGCGTGTATCTTGGGAGGTGTGCTCCAAGCTGCTCTTGCTTGCCATGCAGGATCGCTGTATCCAATACGATTTTTTCTTGCACTGAAAGGTGGCATGTGAGTAAAAGCAGGAAGAGCAGAGAACAAAAAAAGACAACATATTTCCGAGATTGGAGCGGCCATTTAGTCACACTCTGCTGCTTTTGTAAAATAGGCTTGGAAATTACCTAAAAGAGAGAGGGTGTGTGTATGTCGGGGCACTTATACACCGTTGCCTGGCTTTACGTTGCTAGCTAGAGGCTCTTCTATGATATTGCAATATATTGTTGTGACCTGGTTGGTAGGTAATTTCTGGGCGAGGCCAACTACTGATGTTACTGAAAATAATATGAGATTGCCGTCGGCTTCATGGTACAGGTAGGTTTATACAACACTCGGTCTTTCTAATATTAAAGTAATGCCACCGCTGTTTGTAGCCTTTTTACAGCCAGCAATTACATAAGCTGACTTGTTGTAATGTAACATAAATAGGCAAAGTTTCTGAGCTCAAGAGGCTGCCGAGACAACAGGGTAGCCGGGTGACTTGTCAATATGCACGTAGAATTGATTAACTTCGATATGCTTGGGTTGCGCCACTACCACGAACTCCGTTGGTTGGGGATCGATGTCCATCGGGGGCAACCAAACCTGTTTGTTTTTTTTTTGTAAAAGTTATATTTTTCAGCTTTTTCTCTAATTCATTCGTGTTCGGCACCAAATATTTCTTTTTTTGTACCTAGCAAGCCTATCGTCTGTTGCTAAAAACAAATTACTACGCCAACAGCCTAACAATAATATGCTATAATCGTAACTCTGATAGATATCATAAAGTGGATACAGGGATTACCGTGCAAAACGTATTGGCAAATCTAATGATAGGGACACACATTGTATTACCCCATAGTGCCATACCTGATTCCTTGGCGTAAAAAAGGCAACAAATAAAAACAACAAAGTACCTGGGGCTGCGGGAACTTTAGCTACCAATTTCTTAGACCTTGCTATACTCTAAAAATATATTTCTGTCGCCTTAGTTCACATGTCTACCAACTATTGAGATATCCGAGTGCCGCTGTCTTTTGAACACTATCAAATCCAGCGCATATGTTGTTCATTTAACTAGAGCAATAAAGTAAAAAAGCTTCATAATGTTTTCGTAAACAACTAATGGTTAAAGAGTAGTTAAATGTCCTGTTCCAACCTAGTCTGCGCATAACGTGAAGCTCGCTTTAAGTAGTCTTGCTTACTTTCACCAAGTATTCCGTCAGCCATACAAGGAAGAAACTTGAGAAGTTCAAGAAAGTCCTTGCCGCGTAGGCCAAGGACCAGTTTGATCAGGTAATTGTTCTCATTTAGCATCCTTTGGCCAATGCGGCCATCGGGATCGAAAACGGCGCCCTTGTTCCCCATTTTACGACCCATCTTCTTATACATTGCATAATATTCATCTGCAATATCGAGCAAGTCCTCCATGCGATCTCCTTCGGCGATGTTCTCGCAGATGCGCATCAACCATCCCTGAGCCAACCTGCAATATTTGTTTCCCGGAAATTCCATTGGCCCAACTTCTGAGATAACCCACCGAGAGCTCAGCTCACAGCCGGCGACTGTTTCGAACATGTCTGGAAGAACAACGTCGGACAACTGCTTTGTAAGAACACTATCGGCCAACTGTCTTGCGTGGACGCACCCAATGGTCACCAAGTGGAAGTAGAATACTGGAGCTGGAACCACCCCAGCCTGTGCTTCCTCTGCTATTCTCAGACGTTGACTAAATTTTTGCCTCATCTGCTGATACATCGGCCCACTGCGAATCAAAAATAGACCTTTTACGTCATCGATATCATGTGTCCAGATCTCGAACCTTTTGATTGTCTTTAGCTGTCGGCTAAGTTGACGAAGTCTAACTGCAGAGTCCGCCAGTTTGCGCCCGACTAGCTGCAAGTAGACGGCGACAATCATATCCAAACTGATAGAGATGAACGGTTCGAAAAGCTTTGTAAACTCACCCAACGTCACGTCGCCTGAGCTATCACGAATAATAATCGCTGAGCTGTTCAGACCCACGTGGGACACGTCCTCTTCGCTTTTACTATCTGACGGCTGCTCACTTGCACTGCCTTCCTGCGAGTTTTCACTCTGGTGCTCGGGCGACGGCGGTGTGGCGCTGGAGCCAGATGGGCCAGCGTCGGAGTGGGTGTCGCGAGCTTGGTCAGTAGGGCCGGCAGCGAGGTTGGCTGGGGTGGCGTTGACGTTAATAGCATGCGGATGGACGTATGGAACAAAGCGGAACCTGGGCCGGGTGACGTTGGAGTAAATACGGCGAGAAAATAAAGCATGGTAGGCACCGTGGTCGACTGGGGCAGTGTTAGAGTAAGTACTGCGACAGGAGGATGCAGGGTAAGAGTCAAAGTTGGCTGCAGCTATGAGGGGCAAGTTGAGTGAAAATTTTCCCTCAGGCCTGAAAGAAGTGGCTTGAGTGTCCATAGCTGGCGCAACAGTCGAGCCGCTGGCAGTGCTGGCTGCAACTGCCAGGACAGTGTTAGAGCTGGTTGCCGAGCCGATAACGGCAGAGGCGGCATTGTAGGCGACAGTGAGCACCGTGGTCTTAGGGACTTCACAAAAGCTAGCTGGGAAAGCATTGTTGCCAGTAGCGCGGGGCAGAACAACTGGACCAACTCTGGCACCAGCAACAATGGACAATAGACTATCCGCAGTAGTCGCGTCAGGTGAATCCAAGCCATGAAGCAAGGCGTGCGTGTCCTGAGGTGGTGTGGCCGGTTGTTTGACCTGGCCGGTTGTAGTATCACTACGGTCCGCCGGCTCCATTTATGACTACTACGAAAAGACAAAATATCTCAGTAATCGAGCAAATATGAAAAACAGAAAGAAAAGAAGTGCTGGCTTTATTGAAGTTTGCTTTAAAACACCAGGCTGGGAGAGGGTAAAAGCTCAAAAAAAGCGAGAAGAAAAAAGATGAACAGGCGAGGAGAAGAGAAAATAAAAGAAAAGAGCTCAAGGTAGTCTGCTTATACTCCAAAAAACCAGGGTCTGCTAAGCGAGTGAGGGCGGCTGTTCTCAGTGGGCAAAAAATAGACAATTTATACCGAGGTTGGGAAAAAGGACAATGGCAGACATGCAATGTAGCTCCACCAGTTTCACAAAAGGGAATTATGTGGAAACAGGAGCGGTGGCTTCCTTGATTTTTGTGAAGGTGAGAGAAAGCGTGTGTGTATGTTGGGACGCTTTTACACAACTGCCTGGCTTTACAATTTTAGTGAGTGGATATTCTATGAGGTTGCAGCACATAGTCAAGCCTCGGCTGGTTGACATGTTACTGAGCAAAGCTGACTGCCAATGTTACTGTAAATGACGAGAGATATTGCTATTGACGTTACGATAAATAAATTATTTTGAAGAGCTCGCTGTTATAAGTATTAAAGTGATATTACCAGCTGGGAGCCATTGACAGCGTTGCCGCTATTTGCAGCCTTTTAATTATTGGCCTATTATTGGCGTAACCTTTAAATTCTGAGTTTATTTAGAATATAACAAAAGGAAGCACAATAAACTATCCAGTCCAAATATAGTCAGTTTACTCTCTGTGCATCCTGAGAGCTAGGAGAGCAGAAAATAGAAATTGGAGGTTGAGGTGTCATCGTCTCGTGGCGTTTGCGAGTAGTTGAGTGTGTAGTCGGTGCGGCTGTCCAGTATGTTTGGCGAGTTTTGGAATGATATCTTCCCGCTGAGCCCTTTTTCACCCAGATCGAAGTGGTACCACTGCCAACCAGTGAGCATAAAAAGGAGTGGTCAGCCTTGGTTTGCGTAAAAGAGTAGGTATTTAGTGGTGCATAGCATGAGCGTCGAATTCCACCGGATAAACATGGCCTTGCCAGAGTACTTAAGGCCGTCTAGGGATAGTTCTGCGGAGGAGTGGAGTATCTCCCAAACCGCCAACCCATGTAGGGCATCTGCATTTGGCAATTTGACATTCTATAAACCAAAACCTGTGGCGACCATGTGTAGGTCGATCTGAAAAGTGGGCACATCTGTATCTACATGTAAAACTTGCAATAAGTGCTACACCCGAAGCCAGAAAGTTTGGACGCGGAGACAAACTAAAAGTAATGCATGTCATTCTAGCTCTCTCTCCTCGGCTTCATCGCTTGCGATTTTGAATCGAGTAATAGCACTGCAATACTTGCAGACAGGCTCGAGGCCAGGAATGAAGTGTGTCAGTTTCGCGGTAGTCTGAACTGCGGCATTTATTATTAGCCATAATGGCGAGAAAGAGGTGTGTATTTTCGTCAGCTGAATCCAGCGTGCCTTGGATAGCCTCGTGATATCCGTTCCTGTCCTCACTACTTAAATATTAAGTTTTATTTATTACTACCCATCCAGTCTTATTGGCACAACCTCCGTGGAAGACGCCGTCAATCGCCCAAGTAGTGGTGTATATACTTATAGGGGAACGCCACTTGGTTGAGCGTGAGCCCACACAGCACATCCGTCAGGGTCGAGGGAGTAGCTAAGCAGTTTGCGAACGACATGATGGTGGGGGCCTGATTCGGAGCTGGCCAAAGGCCAGAATGTACGGCTGCAGAAGATGGCTGTTTTGTGATATTGCTGCACCAGTTGGCCTGTATTGCTCAAAAATGCCACTCAGAGTGAAGCGTGTGTTCGCCTGCAGCTTCTTCCGAATCACCGCTGATATCTCGACAAGGAGATACACTGCCGGGTGGTCAAAAGGTAAGCCAAGTAGTGACTTGACAAAGCTGTTAAAGGTCTCGTTAGATTCTCTTGCCCTTGAAGGCGAACTAGCCGCATAGGACTCGGTCCCAGTGCGCAGGTAGCCCTTTCGGGGTTTGCTTGGGTTGTGCGAAATCGAGAAGATTAGAAGAGGTCATGTTTTTTGGCCTAGCTGTTGGTCGAAGACCCATTGAGCTGTAGCTGCCGACCAGTGAGGATCCTTCTGGCGGAACATGTTTGCCATGAACTGAGTAAGGATGGCTTTTGTTTGCTTCATAAGGAGTAGGAATCCGGGGCCGCCATGCTTTCTTAGGCAAGATGATGACGTCATACTGGCCCTCCATGTGCCCTGTGGTGATGCCGTCCTTGGAAAAATAGATTCCCAAGTACCTGATAACGGCGCAATCTGTGAGAATTGGGATACCAGACGGCGCAGGAGTTATGTTACCAATACGCAGGTCTCCGTTTTATCGTCATTTAATTTGGCGTTCGAGGCGTGGCTGTGTAGCTCTATTGCGTTGCGGAGTGCTATCAAATTGTCCTCAGAGGATCGTGCGTCAGTGATATCGTTGGCAAAGGCAATGGCACGGAGAGTGTATCCAGGCAGTTTGATGTCCGTCAAGTACTTGTGGAGGTAGCATAAAGTGGGCTTGGTGATGTGGTTGTAGAGCAACAGCGGAAGTGGGTCACCCTGCCGAGGGCCTTGACAGGTCCAAATACCTGTCACTGTCCAGGAGCCTAACCTCATGTCAGCCGTGCTACCCTTGTATATCGAGAATGCTAGACGATGGTAACTTTCTCCAATTCCGTAGTTAGACATACATTGGTCCAGATACTCCCAATCCACTTGGTCATAGGCCTTCTGCTGTTTTTTTTTTTTTATAATTAGCCTTTTTTATACTTATTTTGGTGCAACATTCAAGCGATGGAATAATAGCTAGAAAAGGGACAACGTGGGCGCCCCTTCTAACCGGACCTTGAGGGCCGCACAAGGGAATAAAATCTTATTTGTTACAATTGGCTGATGACGTAAGCCGGTTTTTAGGGTTGTAGCATAAATAGGCAAGCTGCTTGATGCCACTAGCTGCTGAGTCATCGTGGGTAGCAAGGTACGTGCCAATTCGTACATACACGTTGTTGCAATGGCTTGGAAGTGCCACTACCCCTTACCCTGGTGGATGGGGTTCGATGCCGGTAGGTAGCAACCAAGCTTGTTTGTCATTTTTGTAAAAATTTAAAAAATTATTATTTTTAGCTTTTTCTCTAAGTCATTTGTGTTCCGCGCCAAATCTTTCAATTCTTTTTGTATCTGACAAGTTTATCGCCTGTTAGTAAAAAAAAATATGCTATCATCATTGCTCTGATTGATATCACAAAGTCGGTACAGGGATTACCGCGCAAAAAGGATTGACAAACATGATTCAAGTACTAAATATTCAGCCTCCGCTTTGAGTCGTTGCTCACTGGCGAGAACTGCTTATTTGAAGTTGACAACATACGGCGATTTATACAACAACTACTGCCACTTTTTCGGCCTCATCACCACTAGAGTCTTCCTTGCCACCACCTTCATCTACTATATATCTGTCTAAATTTGCCGCTCAATGAGCGATACTTCGCACAGAGTGTAGTTCAGTTTTTATTCAGTGATAGTATCTTAACAGTTGGCATGGTACTATCATTCTAACAAGTGAGAGAGACCTGATTAGGAATCATAGGAGAAAATAAGGGTGTATTGGGTGCAACGAGCAGTATGCTCAACTTTTTCAAACTGTTATAGACCGCCAGAGTTGTAAAATTATGTGCTCCAATCCTCTTCGTCAATAATCCTGATATTTATCTACTTTATTGTACTCGCGCCAAGATATGCTAGTTGCGCAAGCGGAGCGCACGCCGTATTAGGCCCTTGTGTAATAGTCGCCAGTCCTGACACACTGCATAGGTTAAGCGTTGCCAAAAATAATAGTCGGTCCATGATTTGACATGCAGACGGGCAGTTTTTCCATGGTACAACTGCAACAGTAGAGTGGTGCACTGTCTCCTGTTCCTTTTTGCTTGATGAATTGGGAGAGCAAAAGAACATGGCCAGACAGCTTGCTGAAGAAGCCAGCTGGCGAATAGAGCGAAATAAAAATTGATATAATCTACCGGTAGCAGCAACTACTTCACAACCAGGTTTTTTTTTCATGTTTCGCGTCGTTCTTGCATAGGTGGGGGTATAAAAATAGAGGTCACTTGTAAGAAATTCAAAGTTAGTCAAGGGAAAATTAGAAGTATAAAATTTTCGAGTGAAAACAAAAGCAGAGTATTAATTATTTAATAGTTAGTTTGGTTAATAGAAGACTAAGAGTCATTTTCTCCATCTTGTGGGGTTGTGTGTTATATGTTCTAGTGAACTCGTTAATCGCTGCTGCTGCCCATTTGAGCTATTGCTCAGAGAATCCCCACAGCAAAGACAGGAATTCCTTAATCATATTGCACAATGCTGGGAACCGCTTTTGTGGCTTCTCTGGGGCGGGGACAGAAGGGTAGTCAGTGGCACTCGAGCAAGCAAGCAAGCTTGTTCGTAGATCTTTCACCCTATTCAATAATCGCGTGTGCTAGTAGAACTTTCATGCCCCGTTCTTTGATGATTTTTTGGCACTTTTTGCTCAACATTTGACTAGCTACCAGTAGCGACGCTTCTAGTTGCTGTACCTGACTAGGCGCTGAGATCCTAGATACGTCACCACAATCTAATTGAGTGCTCTCCATTGGTTATAGAACGAACAGTGGAAGATCAGAGATAAACAAGAAGTACGAAAAAAAGACGAGTAAAGAGAAAAAACGTTGCTGCTATGCCTTCTCTTAAGCTATAGATATTTCAAGTTGAGCGAAACGTTAGTTGAGCAAAAAAAACTGACCTGTTGGATATGAAAAAAGGTAGAACTTGCAAAAAAATACTTGGGAGAAAAGGGAGAGAGCGCCAAATATAATCCAGCAAGCGCTTTCGTCGTTGAAAAAGGGGTTGTACAGAGACAGACAACGGATACCTGCACAACCCCATAGAATCGATAGCTCCTCACATCAAGCGCCACCAATTTGGCTGCAAGTGTACGCTGGTGATTGTGAATAGTTGGTAGAAATGGGGGACACGTTGTGGAAGAAACCGAAATAGTGCCAGTAAATAGGGATACAGACAATGGTAGACGCGCTGAGGGTGTTATATAAGTGCACAATGAATCAAGTATCTCCCTCCTTAATCAGATGCATGTCAGAAATGTATGCTTGTGGATGAGGGCTCCAGGTCAATCTCGGAGTTTGATTACATAGCTTGCATCCGTATAGAACTCGAATACAATGACTTTGGCTTAATAAGCGCGCATGTGGTTGGGCTATGGCCTCTAGGTGGAGGGACTAAGAGGTGGATGACTTTGAAGTGGCGGGTGTCGACTTCAAGTGGCAACTGCCCTATGGGCAGTGGATAACCGAGTAGTTCTCCGAGGAAAAAAGTCCGAAAATTGAAGTACACAGAAAATAGCAATGAACAAACAGTAAAGAGAGCACAAGACAGAAGAACAACGAAACACATTGCTTGAGTTTTTCTAATTAGACCTCCGATCATGGATCTCTTGCAGTCCTCGAAATCAAATCAATGGCTGGTACATGGGCGAGACCTTTAGAGCACAAGTTGGTATGTTTATTATAATTATTAGATTTTAGAGCGGAGTGAACTAGCGTAGCTTATAAAATCTTGTGTCAATAAATTAAATATTGGAAAGGTTAAAGAAGAGAAGAAAGATGTTAACCGGTCAAACACGCACTATATCCAAAGTGCCAAACAAATCAGTGAACCGTGGGAACGACTGAGCCGAGTCAAGACATATGACAATGGTACCGAGATCCAAAAGAGATATTTAACAATAATAAAGCAATGGAACCGCTGGCCCATCAAACTTTCCCCTCATCAACTAGCAGGCGTCTCAGGCGTGGCGCGTCTTGGCTGAATTCAGGCTCGGCGATTTTCTCCTCTAGAATCCTCATAAACTTCTTCCGATTGTAATAATCTACAGCCGCGTAGTCAAAGTTCGGGCAGGCCAGTGCCAGCAGTAGCATGCAGGTGGCCACGTCAGCATAGTTTATATCCGTACACTTTTCTGGATTGACATGCCAGCACCGGAATTGCTTACCCATGGGGGCAAATGCCATACGAATATACTCGGGAAGTATAGCCATGCTGATGCCTTGTGGAAGCTCGCCAATAGTCGAAGGTGAGGTATACAGATCTGAGAGTAGCGGGAGTGACTTGATTAAAGAAAATGCCTCCCAGAGTGATAAGCAGGTATCAGGCAAAGACAATATCTGAATACAGCCATGGTCTTTAAGTATTGAGAGCGCCGGAGTATGACATTCGAGATATTTGGTCAGATCTGGTATCAGTCGCACCGATGCACCAGGTGCAATAGTCAAAACAAACTGCATGTACTTGGCGGCAGTTGCAAACGGGTTTGGAAACCGAGCTGGAGTCCCATGCATTTTGACGCATTGGAGATTCAGATAACTGGTAGGCGTAAATACTCTGTACTTCCTGAACATGGAAACGGTCTCTAAAACTAGGGCCACCTCGAGATACTCCAATGTGCCGGCGTTGCCCCTGAAAAGTACGTCGTCCGCATATGGATATGGACTCACGCTCATTCGCACAAGTCGAGGAAATGGCACTATGTTGCGAAAGACGGCCTTTTGCGATGGTACTAGGTCGTAGATCGAAAATATTTTCAACGTGTGCATCTGTGGGTATTTCAGATAGCCGCCGCTGCGAGCACCTCTTACCAAGCCAGTCGTGTCTGCATTGCTAATATTGATGTCAAGATGCTGCAAAGTCCGCGCGTTGCGAGTTATCAGCAACATCACGTTGGTACAGTATCTGTCCATAAAGTACTCGATACAAACTAGGTCCCGGATTGGTTTTGTATCCATATGCAAAACCATCGGGCCACTGCCACGCGTGATCACAGTGTGCTTCTCAACGATCCCAAAGAGCTGCTTACACGGGTCGATTATGGTGATATTACCACTCTCAAATAGTTTCTCAGCGTCACCGACGGGCGTCACATCGATTTTGCTGACCATAGGCACCATTTGCTTGACTCGCTGAGCAAACGCTGCCATATTAGCAGCAGAATCTGGAGTGTAGATGTTGCGGTTCCATAAAGTAGACTCGTCGTTGTCATCAAATCAGAGTCATAGTCAGAATCAGAGTCGTCAGCTTCGACAGACCTAAAGAAACTCTCGCCATAGAAGGTAGGGTCAAAAACAAGCTTGTGAACCTGCGGAAAAGAACAGCCCTCATAGGAAGCATGAGACAACAGCTGTAGCGCCTTGCCCGAGAACACAGACCCAATGTCCAACTCGAACCGAGTGTAGGATATCCGATACTATGGCAGAGTCTCGGCCATGAATAAAGCCGGGTTCCAAATCTGTCCTGATCATGGCTCAAGGTCATCTCGTACTTTTTGCAGAAGCCATGAAGTACAAAGGCGCGGAAGTGGTGGCATACCCAGAGTAAGGGCAGCAGACGTTCGCTGGACTTGTCTTCCTTCGAATATCCGTTGTCAAACTTTAGGCGAATGCTCCCCGCAACGTGGTCAGCTATCATCTTGACGGCGTGATACGGGAGAAACTGAAAAGCTGAGAGGTTGTCCATGATGTTGCTCTTTTTTGTCTGAGTCGAGATAAAATAAATATTGAAAAGTTGCGGAAACAAAAAGATGAGAAAAGAGTAATGGGCATCAAGAGGGGAATGTTGTAGAATATGGCGAAAGCAGTAAATAGATTAGAATCAGCCTAATCGGCTCACAAGCCTGTTGAGACACGCAGAGCTGTAACCAAAGCTGGCCGTGGTGATTGCTGAGTGGGTCGGTATATTTGGCCTACTTGTCCGCAAGGTAGAGAAAGGGGCTCTTCAGTTCGCTACTACTCATATCTGCCTATTTAGTCAATTATATTCGCTCATATATTCTACTCGCTAACAGATCCGGCCAGGTGTAGTGCAGGCTTTTGTGGAAGCCAGTAGGCCTGCATGGAATTATATCTGCATTCTGTAAGCAATGACTAGACATTGAACTTCACGGTGCTTGTACTTGTCTGACTATTTGTGATTCACTTTTCCCTGTGAATGACTGCCCTCACTATTTGGCAGGGTACTCACCTAAAAATTTGCACTTAGCATTTACTCACTTGTGGCTGAGGATGGAGACAAGACATTAGCATTCACTCTTTCTTGGCCAAAAATAAAGTGGCCCAGCATTGCTCAATGAAATGGAAACCTTCAAAGCATCCCCATGGCCTTTGTTTGGACGCTTTTTTGCTCTTTCCCTTTCTGGTGTTTCAAAGAGTACTTTTGAATGTTTCCAATAATGACGAAGCCTCCATAGTATGTTTTTGGAAATACAATTTATTTTACAGTCACCAAACAGCGTGTGTTTGTTGCTCTTTGTTCAAAGGCAATCAATCAAGACAAATACTCATTTCCGGTGTCCGAGTAGTGTTTCTGAAATTGCTATTTTTGGGAGGGGGATTTGGCATTCTGGGAGGACTGAAATTTCTCTCACAAATATTCCTTGCAGCAAACCAGGGAGACATATAAAAGGAAACACTTTCTTGGCCACCTCCACACAAATTTCCTCATATTCTCTACTCACATTTCTCCATTAGTTTTATTCGTAGGAGCGTACCTAGATACTACTCACCAGACGCTTTAACAGTACAATGTCATCAATCGAGTTTAATACCATAGAGGCTAACAGTAGGGATGATTTAATTGCAGCACTTAAAGCTGCCAATAGAAAGTTTGCCATTGCAATCTTTGGCAAAGCTGATCAGCAAATAGCTCAGGCAATGTATGAAATTGCTGAGGGATTAAGCAAAAATGGAAAGTTTATAAATAGTGTGTTAGTAATTCGAGTCAAAAACACTACCAGTTATTCTAAAGAGTGGCTGGGTATATACAGCGCAGGATGGATGGCTTTTGCTGATAGTTTTTACAATCTATCACTTGATGATCAAGCTCTCATTCTAAATTTTGACTGTAGCTTAGATCGTAACGTTCAAAGACGTAACTTTCCACTTAACCCTACTACAAATACAGCCGGTACTGCTAATGTTGATGCCAATGGTGACCGCAATACTTTTTATTATTAAATCAGCAGAAATAGGACTTAGTGGGCCATATATTGCAGTGCACACTGGCAAGTAAATTTTCTTTCTGGTTATTATATAAACCAAAGTTTCGTGCTATTCAGCACCATTAGAAATAAATCAAATATACTCAACCAACAAAATGCAAGTACACTGCTAGTAGGTACCAAAGTAGGACTTGTCATCTCAAAAATGCGACCTCCAAACTATTTTAAGTGGCAGACCCAACGGCTTTTCTTTCCACATAACTTGTATGCACTTGGTGTCCTCCGCCTTGTTGAGCCATGCCCCAGATAATACAATGCCTAGTTTGTAGTTGTTGAAATATGGCGGCTCATCTCCATTCAAAGTACCACACACAGCCTTTATACAATTATGAGAGCCAATATACACCCACCCTGTATCCTGATTCACACTGAATAGCTCCACCATAGCCTTGACATGCACCAACATGTCCCTACGAGGAGGTTCAATACGGACCAAGGCATCTCGCGAAAAATCGCATTCCTCATAAACACTACGTCTACTATATCATTAGGCATGCTATAGTAAATGACTTATTCGTTTATTGAGCAAGGAGTTATGCCGTGTGCACATAAATAAAACTTGCGTAGCCAGCAGTAATCAAATCGACACAACGACAAGCCCACACATTAAAGTCGAGTATCTGGATCAATGCTCTTACCAGATGGTTTCAAGTTGTAGAGCTGCTGAATGACTTTAACTAAACACAGCACACCGTTTTTGCTACTTGCCTTAGCCTGCTCCACTTTTGACTATGTTGCTATATTCGTTTAGAAACAGCGTGAACCATTTACATAGCTATTAAAAAAAGGCCATTGATACAACGACATACAGAAAGTATGCACCTCGTTTGCGCCGCTTGCTGGTTGACAGAGGGCAAAACCAAAGCTGTCTACACATTTCTTAAGTAAATAATTGAGTATCATATTACTAATACAATGGATGGTAAAATAAACTACGCAAATCAACAACTTAGACTAAAAAACTAATTCGAGTGCTAATTGTTATCCGCCAGAGCTGACTCTGCGATGAGTGGAACCAGCTTGCGCAAGGGAACTGATATACCATGGAGTGCCTGTGTATGCTGGAATCGCTTATAGTCGTTAATAAGCCAAATTCCCTCTGGCGATTGCTTCATTTTAATGTTGGCAAAGTTTGTCTTGCTGAGCGTGGCAAATTTGGGTGCCTCGTTAGCGCTGCTAATCGCCATTTTCAAGGCAGTTGCAATCTTTGACGAACTCTTAAGTACAATTCCAGGGGCTTCTACACTGACAACAGTGGTATCTAATGCTTCAGCTGTCTCATTGGACACTGATGGTGTCTGCTTGCTTAGATAAAGCTCGCTTAGTTCGGCAAGTAGCGACTCAATACTGCTTGATGCATCCGCCGATGATACAAAGGATTGGACATCCGCAATGCTTAGGCCCGTGTGACCTTCAGAGCGCAAGGATCCGTACAGGGCAAGAATTGTACTCGGGTACATTTCAAACTCTTCAGCTGTTGGCTGCCAGATCTTGGCAGATGACATTTGCATGTCAAGTCGTGTGTAGCCTTGTGCAGTGTCTTCGTTTACATACTTGTCCCAGAATGCAAGTAAGTCGTCCTTGCTCAGCAGCTTGAGATGCTCGACATCCTTATCCAACGCGTCAAACTTGTACTTGTCCGACTTAATGTGGGTCCACAGCCGGCTAAACTCGTCGTCAATCGACTTTGGTTTTTCTTGTTTCAGGCTGATCAGTGACTGAATTGACGATTCAAACTCACCTGCTGTCAACTCCTGCAATTTCTGCCGATATTGGCGAAGGAATTCGTTAATACGCTGAGTTACATATATCGGATTGCTCTCACCCTCCAATGCAAACAAAAGCATATCTCTCCCTTCCTTGTAGGAATCCAATATTGCTCCAACTTTGTAAGCTAGCTGCTCGGAAGTCCTCAACTGCGCAAAGTATGCTCTGTGAACCAAGTATTTTAATACTTGAAGCGTAACTTTATCTTGAGTATCATATACAGATCCGCAGTAGAACGTGCATATCACAGCACTGCTCAAGCACTTCTGGTCGCTAATTGACACAATCTGGGTATAATATCCTGGTTCAATATCAAGTATGCGACGAGCATTAGTTGAGGATCTTGAAACAGGCTGAGGCTGCAAGATGTCAAGTACCTGATTGCTAGTATCGAGTGCCACTGACTGGTTATAGTTTCCTGACACGAGCATCTTCACATAGGCTTTGCTAAAAAGCAGCTCAATATGTTTCTGAAGCCCATCTAGAGTTATATCCTTTAGTGCTTCTTCCAGCATGTCTTGGTCAAATGCAGGAACCATATTGACAGCGTCTAGTTGCCGGTAAATTAGTGATATAGGATTGTCCAGTCTTTGGCTCTGAACCATCCGTTCAATCTCATCCCGGTAAATGGAGAACTGTTGGGTATCAACTTTAAAGGTCTTTATCTTTTGCAGTATTGTCTTTAGCAAAAGAGGCAGCCCACTACTAAACCCAGATACATCAACATTGATTGAGCCTTCCCTTAGAGTCAAATAAAAGTTACTGTTGGCCCTCAAAGCGCCAAACAGCTGCTCTTGTAGTTCGGCTGATACTAGCTTGCAAAGTAGAGTCGACAGCAAGTGGTTGAGAGGAGAATTATTCATATATTCGGAGCTGATGGTTAGGCCAATATGCCCATGAGGTGTAAAGAACTGGTCGTCTTGCTTGAACCAAACTTCAAACCTGTCGTTCTTCTTGAGAAGCACAGGCTCCATCGCTGGTTTATCTACAGGAGTGACTGGCTTGGTAACCGACAAACTTTCTGGCAGATATGCATTGCGGCCAGGCAAGTGTAGCATATTTGCAACGCTTGGGCTACACTTTACATCAGAAGTCATATGTGACGGCATGTCGGCAACATGGTGGAGAATGTTGTAGTACTTTTCCTCAAGCTTGCACTCCACTGCCTTGTGCTCCTGCGCACCAATAAACAGGCGGTAGTTACCAGGGTTGAGGTAGCTTAGGCACTTGGAAATGAGGTCGGCATCATATCCGCTAGATAAATAGTTGTGCGACAGTATTTGGTGTGGTGGGACATACTGATTGTGCCCTCTGCTTGAAAGAGTACGAGCGTAGGTCTCTGCATCTTCTTTTTCCTTGAAATCAAACTCGGCTTTGCTAACAAGCGCCAGCTCTTGGTAATACCACTCTTGAGGACCGCTCTCAACTAGCATGTTAATGTACCCAAATATGATGCTCACAATGGCTTCGTAGTTCTCCAGTCCTTCGGGTGTGGCGGCAACACTAATATCATAGGTGCCAAAGCCATCATAATACATGCCACTAGAGTGAGCGGAAATAGCAGTGGCCCAACTATTCTTGCGCAACACTGAGTAAATTGATCCTGGCTCCTTGTGATTTAGTAGGGTGTTGATATAAGCAAATGGCTTTTCTCCATATGTCGACTTTAGTTCAGGAAGAGAAAACTGCAGCTTGAGTTCATATTTTTCATGAACGGTTTTGTAGTGAATAACTTTCCTTAGCTCAGCCTTACCAATGGGGTGGAAAGTAAACTTTGGTTTAGTATTTCCCTTGCTTTTAACGTCAGAGAATTTTGACGTAACCCACTCAGATAGCATATCCAAGCTGTGGTTGCCAACCACCACTAAACGCATAATATCTGCCGAGTAGTACTTGTGGTAGAACTTTATCAGCTCGTCGCGCAAGTCCAAGCCCAGTTCCTCGGCAGCGCCCTTTAGTGTCCCTGTGTTCCCTGTAGGGAACCAAGAGAATGGGTGGGCGGGATTAGAAGTTCTAGCAACAAGCTGATAGATGCGGCGAGAGTCAGATTGCAAATTTCCCTTGTACTCAGAGTCCACTGCCTTTAGCTCGCGGTCTACACAATCAGCATTAAATAGTGGTGAGATGAAGAACTGCGCAAGCCGGTCAAGAGCACCTTCCAAAGCATCATTGAATAAGGAGAAGTAGTAGTTGGTTTCAGTAAAGGAAGTATAAGCATTGCACTTTCCAGAGTTTCGTGCAAGATATACTTTGTAATCTCCCTCCATGGGATACTTTTCAGTACCCTACATAGTATTTGACCATTAATGATAATGTTTGGTTAGTACTTCCCATACCTATTTTTTATACTTTGCAATTAATAGACATTACTTACCAGAAACAGCATATGCTCCAGGAAATGTGCCAGACCTTGGAGCTCAACTGGGTTAGCGCTTGAGCCAATATTAACGCTAAGTGAAGCGGCTGCTTCCTTGGCATCTACGTCTTGGACACACAGCGCAGTGAGGTTGTTTGGTAGACGAATAAGCCTGTACTGGTTTTTGTCATTGCCCGACTTTTCGATGTGACCAGTGTACGCTTTGTACGGCAATGACGACTCGACAGTTAGCTTGGATTCAAAGTTGGTTTCCCAGTCGGCGGGCTGGTAGTTGTTGAAGGCTTCCATTGGAGGAGGCAGAGACGTTGGGCCATTTTCTTGGCCAGTGCGCGCCAGAAAATAGCTTACAGTGCAAATCACGGCAAGTAGAGCATAATGTAGTGGTCGTAGCATTTGTAGAAATTGGAGTACAAATAAAATAATTGTGGAGTGAAAGCCGTCTACAATTATTTGACGGCTTGTCAGCGATGCAGATAAAATTTCATGCGCAAAGGACTTTTGCTCAAAGACCTTTCCTCAAAGCAACATGCCGTCAATAGGATTCTTTTAAATTTCAAAGCAGCCTTTTGTCGCCAACCAAGTCTTCTTCGGGGGCTTGTGTGTATGTTTGTGTGTGAAGGCGTGTCAGTGGCTGCTTGCGCTGTATATGATCTACGCTAGAAGGTGGATTCATGCCTCTAAAGAGCATGGGCGTATCCATTGGAGAGGTTGCTTGCTCGGCCGTGCCAGAAGATGCAAACAATTCCAACTCTTGTCAACTCTACCTTTTTTATTTAGCGTGTGAAGTGTGCGAGTAGGCGGTAGACAAGAAACCACCAATTGCTTTACGCCGTTGAATGCAATTTGAGCTAGACAAGGCTGCCTCAGCTTGGTCTGCTGGGACAGATCAATGATATTATCTGCGAGTTGGTATTTTATTTCCTCACTTTTATTTTCGGAGTGTCAACTGAAAAACATGTAGCTGGTGGATAATTGGCGAGGGGTAGGCTTAGTAGTGGTGTCATTATACTCGCTCTTGCGGATCCCAGGTCGTGGATAATGCAAAATCCCTATGAACACATTAAAGCTGCTCGGTGGATCGGCTGTTGGTTAGCAATACTCTTGAATATGAGAACCAGGCGAGACGACTGGGATCAAAAAGCTCTGCTTTGATCTCATTCGATCCCAAATAGTACACAAAAAGTTTCGCATGAATAAAACTTATTCTAGTTCTCAATTTTATTTTATTTTTGTTAATTTATTTTGCTCGTCAACAAATTCAACTCTCTTCGGCTTACTTTTGTGCCGTCTGTGTATAGGTATGATTGAGCTTGTTGAAACTACAGAAAAAAAAGTACTAATAAAAAAGTGAGTGAAGGTGAATTTTCTTGCTTGCGCGCCGAGCTTTCGATAGCAGAGGGTGAGTAAAGTCGAATGTGTCGTCCTCCCTGTAGCACCCTGACCGGTAGGATACTAGCTCTCGGCAGCAATCTTGTTTGGTCCGATAAGAAGTGTTCTTTTTGTTTCCAATAGCGCGCAGGAAGACCGGCTTCTCGCCATCGAGGCTGTGCGCTGGCTAAAATGCACTCTTGGAGAGCCGGGATGACCGTTGGCAGCTGCGGCGCTGACTGCGAGCAATGGACTCTGCCTTGGATTGTTGCCGAGCGAGGAATGCGGCCGAGGCGTTCTCCTCGGCGACACTTTTAACCTCAACACTGGGAGGGGGATTGCTGCCAGCGCTTGTGGCATTATTGCCGCCAGCGAGAAACTGAGCAGTGAGCCATGCGCGTTCGTTGTCTTGCCTGACCTCGGTATAGGGCATGCGAGTCCGGGCATCTCGCTGGTCCATAGTCTCCCGGATGATCCAATTCGCTGGGCGTGCGCCTTCTTCGTCGCAGAAGATGTAGTCGAGCTGCGGATCATAAGCGGAGGAAAACGTTTGGCGCAGCACAAGGGGAGCACACCTTGGTCGATAGGGGCTAACGTCAGTCGTGTGCCTGTCGATTATTGCCTTGAAATACGGGGCGTAGATGCTGTCGCCGACGTCATTCTTGGCGAGATAGTGCACTGTGCCATGCGAGTTGGGTTCAGCGCTGGCGTTCGCCACGTCGTACATATTGATCCTTCCGTCTATCACAGGCGCGGGAGGGGCTTGATGCTTGTAGATGTCGCTGTAGCCGCTGCTGTCACTGGTCTTCCAGTTGAAATGTCTGGCTCGCGCTGAAGCTGAGGCGAAAAAGTGATCGGCGGGCAGTTGGTGCTGATGTTTGGCGCCACGAGAGTCGCTTGCTTGGTCGGGCTGCCTGATATTTGCGCAGTACTTGCGGAAGGGGTTTTCCATCTTGTCCTGCGAGGTAAAGCTTCTGCGCCTGAGGCTTCGCCAGCCAGACGTTGTCCACGCGCTGTTATTGACTTGACCTAGTCCTTTACCCCTAGGCCGCCAATAGCCGGATTCCACTCTCTGCCGCCAGAAGTCATCTTCCTGCGCCCTGCGTGTTGCATCACTGACGAGCGACTCATCCCGTTTGATGGCGTTGTCGATCGGACGCCAGCAGCACTTGCATCTAAACTCGCACGCAATGAGGTTCAAGTAAACAAAGAGCCAAACTGACCTAACGCAGCGTGAAATAAAGTGTATTCCTGGGCGAAGAACATACGCACACTGTGTGAAAAGAAGCTTGAAGAGAAGTTTGGCAACCTCCACAAAGAAGAAAACAACAAACCAAATAGAGAAGGATAGAAGAAAGGTGATGTCCATTTTGGTATTATCAATAGAAAAATGAGATATGCAAACGAAGAGTGAAGAGGTAAAAAAAAAAAAGAATGGCAAAAAAAAAGAGAAGGCACAGCTCATGTCTAAATACCCCTGCTTCTGCTGGTGCCACTGTGGCGCCATAACACGATGGAAGAAAGGTATCTCTCACATTGCGTCATGAGTATGACGGGTAGCGGTTTTGTGTGCAGATCACGCATGGAGATGCCGGTTGGGGCAAGGGTGGCTTAGCAATAGCCATGCGTGAGGGGGACAGACAACGGAACAAAATGAAACCCTGCCTCTTGGGAACAATGGGCGGTAGAATCTTCTTGGCGGAACTTTGGTAGTCATGTGGATGTCTCTCTCAGTCGGCTCCATACTCCTAAAAAAACATGGGGTTGAGGAGCTGTCTAAACCGTAAAGTCGTATTTTTCACTTTGAATAGAGAAATAGAGTTGGCCATATCCTTTAATGTAAATAGAGTTACGATTTACCAGACAATCATCCCGCTACAAACCCTAATAAATAGCTTGCCCTGAGAGTCATTGGAAACAAATGTAAACCTTTCCACTCAAAAAAGGGCCAAGTTTCCTTTATCCTCAAGCCGTGTGCTATTGTTATCTTTTTAGAAATTGCTAGGCAAATTGCTGTTGACTTTTATATCCCTTGCACCCACACTTAAGGCGTGTTGGCTATTTTATTTTATTGACGGGGCTGGATAAACTAGTGACGTCACACGTCGATTCTGTCTAAATCTGTAAACCATATCAGCAAACGTGGTTTTGGTGTTTACAAGTCGAAGTGTTCTCATTCTTGCTCTCTCACTAATTCAAATTTTATTATATATTGCGCTCTTTTTTCCCTATTTAAAAATCATGGACTTGCCTAACGACCAGCAGCCGCCGCCGCCACAACAGCTGGACTTGACCCAAGAGAGATAGAGACTAAATAACAGGAAGAATCGGCTGAAAAGGCAGTGAAAGAGTCTATAGTCACCCGAGGATATTCAACAGTGGCTGCAGCGGTGGGACAAGATGAAGACCAAAAAAAAGCTCTTCAGCTGTGCCAACAGTGGATCTGGATGCTCAAGGAGTAAAAGAAGCAGGATGCTAAACTAAGGCGAATACAAAAAGAGAAAGAGAAAATAGAAGCTGCAGAGCGACAGCGTATGCAAGAGCAGGAGCTGGAGTGGAAACAAAAAGAGCCGATACGACTACAGGGGAGACAGGCCACGTTAGAGCGCAGATAGCAGGTGCCTGAGCTCGTTTTATAAAGTAGCGATATTCCGGCTACAGATTCGAGTAACAACAATATTCTGCAGTCGGTGTTTGACTATCTATCGCCAATTTCGGGTTCAGACTGCTTGTCCAACCAACTGCTAATGCACTTGCACTGCCTTCAGTGAGTAGCCGCCATTAACGGAGAGTGGCGTGTGGTTGCGTTGCCACTGTTCTATCGCACTGTCCACATTGTCATTGGTCATCCACTAGTTAGCGACGATGATGACATGTTTGTTGACAACGACGAACAAGCCAAAGTTTCCTGTGCTAACGAGGCTTGAATTAGGTGAACAAGAAGTCATGTATTATTTGGATATGTTTGCAGACAGCCCTGTACGATTTCGGCGCTCAGCGGCAATATCTGACATTTTACTTTGACTTGATCTCTTCCACTACGATCAACGGCGCATCAATCAAACCTTTGAAGCTTGTACATATGGGGGGGAAATTAGGTGACTATGTCAAAATCTTGCTTAAAGAACAAAGACACTTGAGCCAGTGCTGGTCCAAAAGCAGAAACATTAGATGCAGATGATCCAGCAATCCAATTAGGTAGCTTGCGAGAAATACGCTGCTCCGCATACCTCGCATCCAAAAACACAATAGCAGCATAGTCCTTGCGATGGCGTATAGCACGGCCAATAGACTGGTTAACAGCTCTCATACACAGCGACTCGTACAACTCTTTGGCTCTCGGACCCATGCTCCCAATAACACCACTAGTCGTAGACTGCGCCCCACCTATGCCCTCATAGTATGCCAGTCGCTCGGCGAGTTCCGGTGATGCAAGGCTAGGAAACGGTACTCCGACCATGACTACAGCACGCCCCAAGTCATCGCTAAAGTTAATGCCCTCGCTCAAACGACCTCCAACAACGCTAAGTAGTAGCGCACCAGTCGATTCCGCTGCCTTGATACGTGCCGAATACAGCTCCAACACATCGCCCGAGGATGTAGAAGACTCGACAAATACAGGTTTGCGCTTAGCAATGCGGTCAACAATGCCCGCAGTAGTCCAATTGCGGTACATGCGGTCAAGTAATGCATAGGACGGGAAGAACGCTACAACGCCGCCTGGGATCACTTGGCACAGTGCCGCCAATGCCAGCCCGGCCTCGCGCAGTTTCGTAGCGTCGCCCTGGTCCCCATGCGCAAACCGCAGAGGAGTGCCTGTCGGACCACTACCAACAACAACGGAGCATATGTGAGATCGGTCCACTACGTGACTCCAAGCAAATAATCGAGCGTTGGCAGGGTCCAATTTAGAGTCCAGGGTCGGTTGCGGCTCGTCCCTTCTGGGAAGCAACTGCTCGACGACGTCGTTGGCTGGCTTCATAGTGCCTCCGGCCAAAACTACGGCACGTGCTTCAGCGCAGATCTCGCCAAACGCCTCGGATGGGTCCAACTGCAGATACTTTAGCTCTACCTCGGTTCCACTGCCCTTAGAGGGAATGGTTCGTATAACTAGGCGAGAGCCAGTGCGATCGGGTTTGCCTAAGCACTCCATAAACGCCTCAAACGCAGCCACTGCCGTCGCAGGCGCCGGTCCAGCCACAGTCTCACGCACAGCAGTCGTCGGTCGCTTAGTCGTGACAGCTGAGCCATTTTGTCCCAGTCGGTCAGAAAACATATTGAGCTTACGTCCCAACTTGCTCTCTCGTAAATACCGATCGATCTTGTAGACGTTTATATGGTCGGCATGCGCCAAAGTCAAAAACTCATTGACCGATACGACCCGGGTATTACTATCCGTCGTAGTACTCTGCATAAACTTATTTAATGCTTTGAGTAGAGCGATGGTCTGCCGTATGTACGTGACGTTGCTGCCCTTGAGTCGACGCCAGTACTTGGTAAAGTACATCTGCACCATTTCCAGTAGCGCCCTCACAGTACGCCAGTCCAAGGCAATCGAGTGAATAGCCAGAATAGTGTCGACCAAGTTATGCGCCTCGTCGATAATGACTACGTTGCCAGTCAAAGAAATGCCCATAGCCTGGCGCGCCGACCTCGACAATAACGTGTTGTAGGGCAGCGCGACTACCTGTGCGCCATTAATGGACGCCCGAGCTCCGTAGTAAGGACACGTACAGCGCCGCCGACCCTCCATAGCGAGCTCCTCAATGTCCATGATAGTCGACCCAGTCGCGTCCTTAAAGTCCAGCATCGGTGTATGCTGCAGTGGCAGGTAGCCGCATCGCGCGCTCTTTTTACTCCCAGCCGTCTGCATCTCTAAGCAGCGCTCGTTGATGGCATGAACAGACTGTGCGCCTTGCCGAGCCCGGTCATTCACACAAAGCTGCATCCGCGACCCCAGTGTCACGCACTTGACTTTATCTTTGGAGGCAAACTGCGTGCGCTTGATTTCGTTGATAAACTGCTGGAGCTGAGAGTGAGTCCGCGACGCATAGATAATCTTGGTTACGCTGGGCTCCTTAGGAGGTACTGCTGAATCGCCAGAGTTATCGTTGTCGCTATTGTCGTCATCGCTGCTATCGTAGAGTGGTCGGTTGCCAGCACGTCGCTCCAGTAGTTTGCGTACTGCTGTCGAGTACTGCACTTCGCCATCGTCGTCAAGCTTGCTGCCGGATTTCTGCTGTGTGTCCTCTTCGTCGCCGCTGTAGTACGCTTCAACGACCATCATCTCGTCATCGCTGTCATTGCCGTCTTCTTCAGTCTTGCGCTTCTTGCTCATGTCTGTCGGCGCTGCTCGTCGGCTAGCCATCATCCTTTTCTTACGATCTGCTGCTTCCCTCCGCCGAGTATTGGCCACCCATCGCGAGTACTTTTGCTGTGCATCATCCGAGTCTAAACCAACCGCATTACTGGCGTCCATTTTCTGTTTCTTTTCATACGCGACTACCCAATCTGGTCGCTGGTCATCCGCAGTCGTCGTCAGAGTAATGTCCGCAGCAATGGGTGCTACTCGGGCTTTGCGCTCGCCATCGTGTTTGAGCCAAGTCAATGCACCGCAAATAATACTGAGCGACTTTCCTGTACCCGTTGGACTCTCGAAAATAGCAAACTCACGCTTCTCAATAGTCTCAAATAGTCGCTGCATGAAATCCAATTGGATAGAATAGGGCGTCGCTATGGGAAACAAAAACTCACTGGCTGTTTGCGGAGTTGGCAAGCATTCCGCCGGCGTAGTCTCGTCTAAAACCCGAGTGACCATATGAACAACAAAAAAATATCTAGGGCATGCAATAGAATTGTCGAAAAGGCAAGAAAAAAAAACTCCTCCTCGTTCGCATTCTTAGCAAAGCAAGTAAATTCATCATGTGATGACAAATTATGGATCTAGATGGCATGAAAAAGGGCTAGTTGAGTATAACCCACTAATGTAAAACAAGACTATATCCATGAGGATCACATACTAATCAAATGTCGGCCAATGGGCTATACTCTGCAATTGGTAAACCTTTTCATGTGAAGGGCAAAATAAAGCGGCTCTGAGCTTCCAATTTACCACAGTGGACTCTACCGGTTTTGGGGAGACATGTGGACCTCCATGGAACTACATGGAACTACATATGCACCGTGTATGCAATGATTAGACTTAGAACTGCAGGGTGTATGTAACTGCCTGGGCATTCATGATACACTTTTTCCTTGATATTGACCACCATCAATCCTCTGTTGAAAATGTGGGCGGCAGCCATGGCTGTTTTCAAAGGGGCTCAGCTTTTCTCAAAAAAAGTCGCAAACTTGCAAAGCATCATCGTGGCCATTCTATTGGAAACGGTTTTGCCATTCTCTTGTACATGTTTTCAAAGAGTCCTTCTTGAGCGATTTCCACTATAAAAATGACGTAGCCTCAAAAGCACAACAAAAGATGTGCAATTTATTTTACAGTCTTCAAGCAGCAAGCTTTCGCTGCCTTTTGTTCAAAGGCTGAATTGTACGTCATTGGATGTGCGATTTTTCAAAGCTTCAAAGCCTCAGTGGTATTGCTTTTCTTTGTTCAAAGGTTCAAGGATACGTCATTAGAAGTGCAATTTTTAAAAGTTTCAAAACTGCGTGTTTGCCAATTTTTGTTGGGGAGAGAAGAAGAATTTGGCATCCAAGGTGGACAGGAATTTCCTTCTGAAAGCTTCGATGGAGCAAACCGGGGAGACCTATAAAAGGCGACCCTTCCTGTCCTCCTCAACACATTTTTCTTCTTCATATTCTCACACCATTCTCAATTAGTTTTGAAGCACATTTTCTTAGATACTACTTCCTTGTGATTTAACTGCAACATGACGATAATTAAGGGAAGGACTCAAGTTTTTAATGATGACGCGGATTATCATAGAATTATGCAGGATAATAACTGTATATTGGGTGCGGCAGTTTTTGGAGATGGAGCGGAGGCAACTGAGCTCTTCTATGCAGTTTGTCAATATAAGGAGGATAAAAAGGATGAATTTATTGTTTTAAGAGACGCCAGTGAAACACCATTTGCTAAGGAAATGCTGGCTGGATATAGCGCAATGTGTATCTTTTTTCCCCTTAACACCACACAAGCTATTTTTGACAAGTGGGAAGGGTTACCCAAGGCGTGTTTATCGATCTTGGAAGCATCTGAAACTTACCAGAAGAATGGTTGGTCAGCTACATTGGCTAACTATGGAACTTCGCTTGCTATCAATAAATAATAGCAACTATACAACTGAATAGCCCTTGTGCCGCAGTGCACATTGTCATGTGTACCCTCTAGTCATTTTACAAACTGGTATTTCAAAATTTTTAGAAATTTTAGAAATATATTTCATAACAGAAAAAAGCCAACAAGATCGATGGTTGACAGAGGAAGATGTTACAACGTTAGCCGTGTCGCTGGCTTAGGTTGAAGAATCACTGAGACGGCGTATCCGAAAATATGCAAACAAAAAACTGCAAATAGAAGTGTAAATATGCCCCTGTCTCACACTACTTGACAGGATAAAAATACCCAAGAGGCATCGTACAATATCTTGAACAGTTTATCAAGAAGGATAAGAAACAGACGCTGCCAAGTGTGGAGCTTTGGCTAGTACTGAGGCTGATGGTAACGGACCTTACACTATCAGCAAGTCAGACAGCCAGACTGTCGATAAAAATTACTCTTTTGAGTGGCCCAGTTGTATTGTTGTTTTGTGAATAGGTTAGTAAGATATTCTGGTGTCCATTAGAGTGGGTTAGGTGCACCTATTGGATTCGAATCAACGCACTTTTTTCTGCTCTGCCTGTATCTATTTCCGGCTTGCTAACATGAAGCTCTTTTGCCGCTCTTAGCTCAAAGGCAATCAAGCATACACAATTTTCTGAAAAGTTTTTCTGAATATTATTCTGTGAAGAATTCTAGAGAAATACAGCGTCTTTGGTGGACAGGAATCTCTCTTGGTAAGCTTTGTTGGAGTAGCCGAAGAGATAAATATATATAAAAGGAGTCCATTCCTACCCACCCAAGCACGCCCCTTTTCTTTTCTTTATTGTTACACACCTTATTCCAATACTATTTATCACTTTTTTGGATATTATTTTATAGCCTTTCTAAATAGCAAGATGCCCAAATTCACGGAGGAGAATGTAGAATTTACAAGCAGAACACTTTTGCAAAGTATTTTATCAGTCTGGACACACTACCATTTTGTAGTGGCTATATATGGAGAAAATGAATCTCGAGCAGGCGATATGCTCAAGTGGGCTTTGAAAATTGACAAACCGTATGTCACTATTGTGTGGGTGCACCGTACAGACAAAACCAAGTCATTTGTCGAAGACCAGCTAAATGAGAAAGAAGAGATGATCAGGTTTTGCACTGTAGATAATGACCACTCCAGCTATGCGCAATACAGTGACAAAATGGTAGCATTCTATGAGAAAATATCAGAAAATAATGTTGAAAAGAGTCTTCTGCGGGGACAAGTAGAGTATGTAAGATTTAGCAAAACTGCTTAATGTCAGATGGGACAACAGATTGGCAACACGAGTTGACTCCAATGCTCTAGCTCCTACGCAGCAGTGCTTGCGGTCAAGATAATATTTTACTGGTCAGTTTACGAACTTGAATCCATACGTTGCTGTGCTTTTAGAAATAAACTGTACACACCAGATTATATCTTGCTATTGTGCAGTTATACTATTATTGCATTTTCCAGCTATCTACACAGGATGAAAACAAATGATTCCCTAGTAAACCAGAGTGCAAAGAAGGCCATACACAGTAGTTCAAGTCGTGTTTTCAGGTAATCAACATGGGTGATAATGTTGCTGTGGATTTGACCTCTGTAAATTCTGCACCTGGCATACTGTAGACCAGGACTAGATATAGAACTGTGCGTTACATGTACTTTTCTGGCAGTTTGTGACCAGCTCTCGCCCGAAGCTAACCACCATCGATCTAGTCATCAATCTTTGCGTAGCAGCCAAGTTTGCAAAATAATAATAATAATGGCGTTTACTCAAATACCAATGTGGATGGAGACAGGGTGTTAGCATTCACTCTTTCTTGGCCAAAAGTGTAGGATTCCCTGTTGAAAACGTGGGCAGCGGCCTTGGCTTTTTTTCAAAGGGGCCCAGCGTTGCTCAAAGAAGTCTCAAACTTACAAAGCACCAATGTGGTCATTGTTTGGACACGTTTTTGCTCTTCTCTTTCTACACGCCTTCAAAGCGTTCTTTGCAGTGGCTCCCCAAAAATGGTAAACTCTCATGGATGGGCTTTGTTGGCCGCCCCTCATGCGTCCAAATGGATTCTGATTGGTGGACCCTTTTTCACAAGCAATAGCTGACTTCACACGCTTCCCACCTTTTCTAGCATCTATTTTTAGCTCTGACGCAATGCTTAGGCTGCTAATTGTTTAAAGGCAAGCAAGGAAAGCGCATTATTTTCAAAGTCTTCAAACACTGCTTTGCTGGGGCAAACCAGGGAGACGTATAAAAGCGACACTTTTCTGCCCACCTCTGCACATTTTTACTCACCATACTCACCATACTCACTCACCATTCTCTATTAGTTTATAGCACTTTTTTGGATACTACTCACTAGCCATTTCAACAGTACAATGCCTGAAACCATACACCATATTAACGATGTTACAGATCGGGCTGCTTTAGATGCACTTTTGATAAGTAATAACGCAAAGTTTGGTGTCGCGATTTTTGGAAGTGATGAAAAAAAAGTTAAAGAACTCTGCTACTTTGCCGAGAGATTTAATACAAGAGAGGATAAAATAGTAGTAATCAGAGTCACTGGTAATCCAGATTTTATCCAGGATAGTCTGGGCGAGTACAATGCAAGTTGCATGTTTTTTACCTATCGTGCCCCAGGAGAAACAAGTAGTCCTACTGATGGTGAAGTAGAGAATTACTGTAATGCTTTTGCTTCGCAATTTACAACTATACAGAAAGTAATAGTTGAGACTGAGAAAATACGTAATGGTGTATTCTTTTTTGGAATTAAAGATATACGTTGAAATACGACTTAGTAGTCCTTGCACTGCAGTGCGCAATATCCAGTGCAACCTCATTAAGATGTTTTATGAACTAGTATTTCATACATTTTCAGAGCTTATAGAAATAAATCCTAAATGAATAAATTTGCAAAAATGCCTCGACATATAGCTAGACTCGGTAATTGGCCATCGCTGTGGTTATTGCCGCCATTCGCGCCTCGTCACTCCTAGCATGAGCTGCCTCAACGTCGGGAAACTCGTTATTCCATCCACCAAAGAGGAGACGCCTCAGACGTGGTGCGCGTTGTCTAAACCCATCCTCTTCAATCATCACCTTTATGTGCGCCATGAGCACTTCGCGGTTTTGATGCGGCACAGCTGCATAGTCAAAGTTAGGACACGCCAGAGCCACTAGCAAAATACACATGACAACCTGATCCATGTTGACACTAGCGCTAGCCACGAGGCGCCAGCGGCGAAACTGCACACCCACCGGTGAATAGGTTTCGCGTACGTATGACGGAAGTGTTTCTTCAGATACGCCTTTGGGCAGCTTGCCAATGGCTGGGACTTCTGACTTTAGGTTCGACAGAAGAGGCAGTGCCTTGACCAGCGCGAGGACGTCCCAGAGCTCAAGCTTAGTAAAAGGTAGGTCCAGAGTCTGAATACAGGTATGGTCGCTTAGCACCGGAACGATAGACTGCAGAATGGGAGCACGCAGTGAGTTATTTATGACGCGCTCTACCGCATTAGGGCCGATGTTCGTCACAAACCGCACAAACTCAGTGTCAGTGCGGAATAGATTCTGCTCGCGCCTCGTAATTTGTCCAAGCTTGACGCGGCGCAGCTGTTGATGGCTGACGGGCGTAAATATCTTGTGCGTCTTTAGCACCTTAAATGCCTCAGGACTCAGATGCAAGTCCAACAGTTCGAGCGTATCAGCGTTGCCCCTGAATGGCGTGTCATCGCCAAAGTAACCAGAGCACATGGTCAAGCGCCGAAGAGCAGGGAATGGTACAGCTCCGGGATGAACTGGTCGCAGCGGTACTGTAATATCTGGATTGCTTGCCAGCATCAGCGTGTGTAAGCTAGGGTACTGCACATAGCTACCATCGGCGTTCTGAAATAGAGGCGATATGTCGTCGAGAAACCAAAAACCAATAGTCAGGAACTCCATTGTCGCCGCGTTGAGTCGCGCTAGATTCATCATAAGCTGGCTTTTGTCGCACCCGTACGCATCCATGTGAACCAGATGGCGGATCGCAGTCGGCTGATACTCCAATGACATTGTCGTGCCAGAGACATTGTAGGAAACGTCGTCCGATAGCCGGAATAGTTGCTTAACAAAGTTGCCGAGATACGAATCGGCGATTAGAGGTCTCTGGTCCGGGCTGGAGGCCAACGTGACGCAAACTTTTTCACCATAGGCACCATGTCTTTAAGTCGCTCAACAAACAAGCTGATGACTTTCTCGAAATACTCTGGATCAGTCACCTTGTCCACCCCATGCGCCTTTGTGGACAACGACGATACTTTAACGCTGAGCTTATGAGCCACTGGATATGTAACGCCTAACAGGTTCATACGTATCAGCTCTTCCAGCACAGCTCCTTGACATACATCTAGCATATCCACCTCAAACTCAAGCTCTTGCACATGTAGGTGCACCGGGAAGTCAGTTTTGTTGAGGCGAGCTGGCAACTGCGAAAGGTGGTGGCTGACTTCGTCTGAAGTGGGCGAAAGTTTTATCGTTAATTTTTTTACAGAGGAGCGAGGTCGCAGCAGCACGAAGGTTGTGACAGACTCCAAGTAGCGGCAAAAGTAGCATGCCATATCACTCGGTGCCGACAGTGACGTTATCGAGACGCAAGCGGCTGCTACCCACGACATGATCGGCTATCATCTGGGCGACGTGGATCGGAAGGCTCTGGAGCGGCGACAGTGTAGACATGGTGGCAATTGGAAGAGATGTGGAGAAATAATGTATATAAAACAATGGCAACTAATAAAAATAAAACTCAAAGTAAACAGACTGATCGTCGCTAACAAGCTGATCGAGACGAGTTATGGATGGAACGACATCCCACAAAAGACTAAAACGATAGGGCCAATTGTGGTGCTTTGGACTGGTGCTTCAATATAGCGTCAAAGAACTCGGTCACTGGTGTCATGTACCAAATCTTGGGTCTCAGACCACAAAAGAACCCCAAATGGCCGCCGTGCTTGAGAAGAGCAAGTGCTATGTATGGATTGCTCTTAAACTTGGCCTGCGGAATGCCCTCGTACCGAGTAACTGGGTCGTCCATAGAGTTAATGGCCAGGTAGGGCGTCCGAATACCATCGACGTACGGCGTGCTAGAAGCTGCCCGATAGTGCTCCCAGCAGTCCCGCTGTCCAGAGTCGCGAGCAGTCACTAGTGTGTCAATCTGCGACATACGAGTAGCCTTCATAATAGCATCCCAGTCGTAGTCTGTCGGGCTATTCTGAAGGACCTCGCTGTTGCGCCGGAAGAATCGCTTGATGGTAGCCACCAAATGAGGCTGGAACAGCTTGTTGTTCAGAAATGTGTCCGCATCAAGCGAGCGCCCAGTAAGCGACATGTCAAATGGACAGCAAATGGCAATAGCGGCAGACAGTGGCGACTCGGCTCCTTGCTCGCCCAAGTATTTTGTCAATACATTGGCGCCGAGTGAGAATCCAACGCCGAGTAGCGGCGCATTCGGGTTGCTGATGCGAATGTACTCGACAATGTCGCGGTAGTCGTCCGTATCAGAGGCATTGTAGATCTTTGGAGATGTCAGCGGCGTGCGACCCATGCCGCGGTGGTTCATCACGGCAACACGGTACCCGGCGCCATCCCTTCCCAGTGTCTTGGCAAGACACCGAACGTGGTATTCGTACGACGAGCCGCCCAAACCCGCCATGACAATAGCAATTGGCCGTGCATCGGCACTGTCCGGGCCGCGTGCTGGGTACCAGTCAAGGGAAACTGTGCCGCCATCGCTCAGAACCTTTGTTTCCCGGTCGTAGCTAATGTCCGAATACTTGTCACGTTTCAGCGCTTTCATCGTGCTGTAGAGTGACTGTAACATGCCGCCACGCAGAAAAGGCGTGGGCTTCATGCATGCTTGCTTGGCGTCAGTGAGCGAGGGACAATGTGCGTCGAGCAATGTGCGGATGTTCTCACCAAGATTCGAATCAACAGCAGTGACGCCGGGAGCGGCTGTGACAAGTTGTACGCGGCACCGAGTGCTAAACTTTCTCACTGAGCCAAGCAGAGAGATCCCTGAAAAGGCGGGGTCAGAGTATGGCAGTCCGTAGTCAAACATAGCAAAGTAAAGAAGGGATACAGATAAATAGGCAATGAATAATATACAACAGCAAAAAAAATAGATATAGAAAAAAGCAGGAGGATGGTGGTTGAATTAAATAGCAAAAAAGAAAAGAAGGAATGTAACATAGTTCATGATAGCAAAAAAAGAGAATCTAGAAATGAATATTATCACACAACTAGAAACGTTTAGCTTCCTTATATATACATGGAGCTCAGAACTGTTCACCAGAAATATGCCGAGCTTTCTTTTCTTTGCCCACACTACATTGCCTCATCGCCCCCCACCACCCCGCGCTGTCTTCCACGTAGGCGCTCCCGAAGAGAGGCGTGAGATGGGAGGAGGAGGAGGGAGGCTGCCAGCTCTGAATGGCCTTTTTTTCCTGCCCCTCTTCTCGAAAGAGCGTGTCCAACAGCCGTCCTTCTTGCGCCCCATTTTTTTTTTTGCACCCAAAAAGCCGAAAGCCAGAATGGCGCTTCGACAAAAAATCGCATTGTTTTCATCTTTCTTGGAGGCTTGCCCGTCTGCCCTGCCTGCCGAGGGTTGGGTGTGTATGCTAATAATGGCTTGTGCGTTGCCCCTCCCTGAATAACAAATACACAAGGCACTCAATGTACGTAAGGAAAAGAGTGCGTATACCTTTTTTTTCCATTCACTCATCCAAAGAGTGTACAAATCTTCATTGTCTAGGTTTATTTGTGAGCACAAGTAAAATCGACATCTATCTTTTTTTTTTTTCCCCTTGCCAAGCAATAAGCTAAATCAGCTTTTTTTCTTGGTCACAACAAAGGTAATTTGTTGTGCAGGCGACGGGTATAGTTTGCAGATCCTAATGCGAGGCGCCTCTCCACATTACCATGTGGTTTGACAAACCATGAACCCTTGTAGATGGCCTACAGCCAGATACTGTCGATTCTAGAAATCCGCTTCTATTTTTATAGGTTCATGCTGATCTTTGACAACATGGTCTTGGTCACCGAGCTTGCAACAGTACAAGCATACTGCTCCCGCTTTGGATAGTGTACGAATCGAGACCTGCGTCAGCCACGCTTTTATTTTATTTTTTTTACTAACATGCTCCACCTACTTGGATACTTCTAGAACAGTGCTTATATTACACATACTAGCAATATAGATAAACAACTGCCTCATTTAAAGATGCTGCATATTCTAAATGCTGCCAGCGTCAATTTGCCAACACCCTCGGGCAAATACCAATAATACCTATTTGAGATAGAGACTACGCACATGCATGATTCATTTTTGACAACAAACCTTTTAAGCTGTTGCAAGTATATTCATATTCCGTAAAGAAAGCTCCAACGCCCTTTTTTCAGGATCCCAGATTGTTGCACATGGATTCCCGAGCTGCTTCGCCTAATTAGGGCTACTAGTCAGCCACCTATTTTTTTTTACCTCAGTGCGCTTGGTCTGCGCTTGTAAACAATCTCAAAAAAAAGTGCTCCATGCATGTACTCAGATGCACTAATTTATTAGCGCATTGTCAGTGAGTACGAGAACCGAATCTATCCAAAAGGAGAAAGGCAGCCTCTACATCTGTCAGCCACTAAAGTCCTACGTTTAATCTTGATAGGCTTTAAGCTCAATGATTACTTAATCGCCAAACATTATGTGCTACTTGCATATTCAGAAGAAAATGGATATTGTGACAAAATAAAACACTGCTCAATCAGGATATGATAGAAATATTTAGAATTTGTACTCGCCTGAGGCCGAGTCGTACTTGGCGCGGGCTAGTGGGTCGAGATACACGCTCTTCTCTTGTTCAACAGTAAATGGAGGATGGCTCTTGACTTGCACAAATGGATGGTTGCCAACCAAAGTGTCTTGCCAGTAGCGTTCGGATTTGGCGCTGCGCTGCTGGAGCTTGGCGTTGTACTTGCCGAGCTGCTCTTGAGTAAGCGTGGCTAACAGGTAGTCGGGATGCACAACCAGTAACTCGCCGCCGACTTGTCCAAATCCAAACGACTTGATCAGACCCGCCTTGATGCCCGATGTCTGAATCGACTTTGACAAGTAGAGCGTATAGTCAAAAGACTCTAACTCTTCGCCGATGTTGTCCGCGTTTCGATTGCCTGGTATCAATCCCGTACGCAGACTTTGCATTACGCCGTTAAGCATAAACGATGCCGCCGGGCCCTTCGGGTGGCCAGTCAGCCACTTCTGGCACACAACTGGCACGACGTGACCTGGAGTACGACCCAAGTGCTTGAGCTGAATGTTAAGTACATCCGACTCGTTCTTGTCATTGGCTACCGTCGATGTGCCGTGGAACGAAGCCAGTCCAATATCGTCAGCTGTCAAGCCCCAGACCGCCAAGCTGCCGCGTAGTGGAGAAAACTCGGGGTCACTCTTCCAAAACTCGTTGCCCCAGGTGTCTTGTAGACTACGGCGCTGGCGCTGGTAGCTCTTTTCTACCTCTCCCGCGTAGCGCATTGTTGAAAGCTCGACCGAATCAGTTGGTCTTTCTACCATGTCTGCCAAGTCAGCTAGTTCCTCCTGCTTCCACGCCTCTAGCGCAGACAATTGGCGCTGCAACTGACGGCGGCGATAGTCAAAGTTCAGCAAGCGCGATGGTGGGCTGTTGTCGCATGATTCGCGTGCAGACGTCAACACTCCCTTACCCGGCGCTGGTACTGACTGACCTTGCTTGTCAGTGGCCGTACCGGACATGGCAATAATGCCGTAGATCGGCGCTCCAAACTCGATCGCTGCCGACGCTGACATGAGCGTCATAATACCTGCACCCTGGCCCTCCATGAACCCGTTGCGCGTCGACGTACACGGCCGGCACATCTCTGATGGAGTGCGGCCCTGAGCAAACTCCTCGACCGAATTGCTGGTCGCACCCATGTTGGCAAACTCGACACTAGACTCCTCAGCAAAGTCGTCGACACTACCAGCAATCATTACCTTGGCCTTTCCCGACTGGATAGTCTCGATTGCAGTGTCAATAGAGAGAACTGAGGTAGCACAGGCGCCGACCGCAGGCTTGACTGGACCGGAGCTCGACATAAGCAGCATATTGACCCACGCTTGTATAGTCGAGATAAACGTCTCTTGAAGCGCATCATTCTTAACCTCTTTGTCCAAGTGGCGGTTCTTGAAGATATCTTGAAGTGCACGACTACCGCCTAAACCCGAGCCAGTCGTGTTTCCAACTTCAGAGATATGGAAATACTGGTATAGCTCATAGGGATCGGTGATGCCAGATCTGATGAGTGCCTCGACTGTAGCCACCAGCGCATGGCAAGTGACTCGATCCACTTGCTTGATGGCGTCGTCGGGAATACCGTAGATAGCTGGACTCCAACCCGTTGGCAAAAGCGCAGCGACTAGTCGGTTCCCTCTCAGCGCCATTGGCAGGCATATCAGCGCACCCTTGAGGAACTTGACCGACCACAAATCCCCACTGGCAGTTTTCCAGATGTCGACTTTGCTGCCATTCTGAGCCTTGAACGTCGCTGCCTCATCGGCGGTGGCGTCGAATGGCTCCATATCGTGTACAATCTGGATCTCTCGCAATAGTTGGCGCCTGTTCGGATTGTAGCCGTGCACCATCTCGGGCTCAATCAAGCGAATGCCAGTGTGCGCCAGAATATACTCCTCGTAGCGCGGCTTCACGTCGATATCGCGAATGGGCTCTTCGGTCTTGGCGTCGACCCAACCGACGTACATGGCGCCAGTCGACTTGAGCGTGCCATTGACGTGCTTAATCAGGCCCATGATCCATGCCAACTCAATACATCCTTCGAGCGAGAACTCGCCATAGGCCTCCATCTCCCAGCGCGTCTCAGCATTACCGTGCGGACCAACTTCGCCATAGCCAGTGACGACAACGACCTTGTCCAAGTTGACCATGTCCTGCAAGTGCCGTAAGTGCTGCAACTGGACGTAGTGGCGAGGCGTCGGGAAGCGGTGCTTGTGCTTGGCCAACGGAGAAGGACCTTGTGTCAAGATTGGCAACACGGATGCCTGTGTGCGCTGAGCGGCGTAGTCAAGAGCAGTTTCACGCTCAATAACTTGAAGTGTATTACTCGTGCGCTGTATATCCACACGCGCTTTGCTGACAACATCGCCAAAGTCACTTATGCCACCCATTCCGCCGTTAAGGTCTGCCCAGATCGGCTGACGGCAAGCAAGGCGGCGGATACGCGGATGGACAAGACCCAAGATGTTGAACGCCATCTCGCGAGTCGAGAACGTGCGCACGCCAAATCGCTCGATCTCTTGAGCAACCGCGTTGTTATTAGACATTAGACTAGTGCCACGCGTCCACCCAATAACTGCTCCGGCGATAGACAAATAGTTCCTCCATGACTCGGACTTCCACCGGTTGAACGCGGTCTCCAAACCAATTTTGCACTCGCCGTAGAGCCCGTCACCGCCAAAGTTGCCGTGATTGGGCGATAGCGGGAGAACTACCAGCGACGATCTAGTGTTGTAGCCGAGCCGCTCCTTGGTATCCTTGATGCTGCCCAGCAAGCGTATTACGTTAGTGAGCAGGACACGCTGAGCAAACTCCGAGTGTGAGCCCAAATTAGTCGCAAAGCTGCCAATGTCCGATACGGCGGCAAATGGGAAGACATAGTCGAGGTCCCAGCCCAAGCCCTTGGCAACGCCTGAATCGTTGTAGATGTAGTCAATCAGCCGCTTGATGTCGCCAGTCGAGCCCTGGTTGAATGGAACAACGATTAGCTCCGAGCCACGGGCGCCGTGAGTGCGATACATGTCCTCGAAGAACAGCGTAGTCTTGCGGCTATAAGAGGATGTCGTAGCAATGACCTTGGCGCCGCCGCTAAGCAAGCCACAGACGATATCGGCGCCAATGGAGCCTCGTCCGCAGCCAGTGACAAGCGCAGTCTTGCCGGCAAACGACAGCCCACTACCACAAATATCGCTCAAGCCCTCGTAGTACATTGTCGACAGCTCTGAGCAGTAAGACCAAGCACTGCCAGCCGATTGCTTCTTGAGGTGGATAAACGGCGGCATATCTTGGGCTGTTGGCTGGCGCATGTGCTGAACAAAGTCCACAAAAGAGAGCTCGTCTGGGCGTGGTACTTCGGAGTACGTCACAGTACCATTGGCACCAATGTCGACTTGCGGGGCAGTAGGCGAGGATAACTCGCGATAGACTGGCGGCTGCGTTAGAGAATTAGTACAGGCATCGCGCAGTTCCGACACGAGCCTAATTACCGGCTCTAGTGAATCATCGTCGGCGGCCTGCAAGATAGACAGCGACCCAGCAAGCATCTGAAGCAATCCTGGGCTGGATCGATTCTTCAACCGCTGAAGGCTAGCGTCGTCGACAGCTGCTGATGCATTGGTGGAGCCAGCAACGCAACTAGCAATAGCTTGTTGGATCAGCTCATACGCCTCCTGCCGCACCCAGTTCCAACTTGAATCAAAGCGGCGAGCCTTGCGTGCGTCGAATAGCGGCTGCGCACCGTCAATGAGTTCATCGCCAAATTCTGACGAAATACTGTCGAGCTTGGTCTGCATCATAGTCGCCTTGGCTTGCTCGTCCTCGGCCAAACGAGCTCCCTCGCGCAAGTCCATTCCAGCGTAGCGTGCCAGGACCTGAATCTGCTGACGGACGTGCTCATGCTGCTTCTGCTGCATCCTCTTCATTTCAGCGCTGCTAATGGTGGGTACGCCAGACTGACCACTGAAACTGCCCGAATTAGCAGAGGCGTAGGAGATACCGGCTTTGGCAGCGTACGCCTGAGCAACCGAGTCAAGCCATGACTTGGCCTCAGCATCGCTAGACAGTCGGTTGGAGGGCTCCATCGTCAGTGCTACGAGCAACATAGCATCTTGACGCTGTGGGCCCAGCCCATACGCCGACTGCAAAGTGCTCCGTGCAGACGACAGCAAAAACCCGCCTGGCATCTTGTTGCCAAACAGTCGGGCCAGTTGCGCCTGAGTATGCTTGCCCAAACTACCACCAAATGTGCCGATGGCAGTGGCTAGGTCTTGCAACGAGAGATCCTCGGCCTTGTCCGGAACCTTGCTGCCAAACTCCTTGTGCAGGTCGCCAACAATTTCATTTTGCAGCGTCGACTTGCCGCCGACGAGACTCTTGATCGACTTTGCCGTAGATACGTCAGCAAGAGAGCGTTTTAGCTTGTGAGCAACCACGGCATGTACGATATCTAAGGCCCGGAGCGGAACGTCGACAAGTGGTGCTATGGTGCCAGATGGCTGTACAACGGTTGCAATGGACTCGACTTCAACTGTCGTCGCAGGCAAAGTAGGCTGCTTAGACTCTGCTGGTAATACGCTGGAAGTCGGCTCGACAACCTCCTGGCGCTGCTGAGTGTAGTAGATTGCATCTCTATCGCGCTCGACGTGCAACACATCCACATTATTGCCAGCAAACTCTTTGCTCTTCAGCGTCTTGACAGCCATACCACTGAGAACAGGGCTTGCACCAATCTCGACCAAGCGGCGCACGTCAAGTTTGCCAAGCAAAACGTCCTGAGTGCCAATCCACTGGACGGGCGAAGCGAACTGGTAAGCCAGGAGCTCAACCAGCAACGCCACTGCCAGCCTTGCAATGTCGTCGTCATTGTCCATAGCGGCAGCAGTCCATGTGCCTAACACAGTAGCAGCTACAGGCGAATCCGTAATGCTGTGAACCAGGCCAAAGTACTCTCGCGACACTTCAAACGGCACTGCGGTCAAGTTGGGGATGTAGCGAAGATGCAGCGCAGAATAGTTGATATTATCTTGCTGGACCATCTCTTGAAGATGTGAACGGAACTCATCGACACCGGGAAGTAGCTGGCTGGAGTGGAATGGCACGTCGATTCCAGGCAGCGGGATAGTCGCACGACCACGTACAGGCTGGCTGTCGACGGGCTTAGCCAAGACATCACAGACGATTTGAGAAATATGCGCCTGCCAGTCGTTGTCAGTAGGCACGCCAAGACTAGCAACGCCATCGAGAACCAGGCGCAACACCGCCAACTGATGCAGTGTTCCAGCGACAACATACTGAGAGCCGCGTACGTTGTAGTTGACGATCTCCAATAGTCCCTTGCTGTGCTCACATATGACGGCAATCACCATAGTTAGCACATGGTCGTCAATGCCACGACCCACGCGTAACGGATCCACAGCGACCATGCCATACAGTGAACGACCCTGGTCATCGCGCTCGACTGCTGACTGCATGAGCATGCCACGGAAAAAGACAAGGTCCAAAATACTCTCGGGCGTGCATATGCCACTTATTGAAGCTAGTGCGGCATATTCGCCTAGCGAGTGTCCGGCAAATACGGCATCTTTTTGAACGAGCATGTTGGCACGCATATCAGCCACCGCCGCCATGGCAAACGTAACCAAGACAACTTGCGTGAACTGCGTCGAGTTGAGCAGGCCGGTAGGCGATCGGTGCGTGTAGCTCGACGAACTCAGAGTAACCTCGGGAAACAGTGGGGCGACTTTACCCTTAGCTCCACTGTCGCTATTGCACCTCCTGGTGAGGGACATGTAGTTGCGCTGGATCTCTTCGCCAATCTCGCTGTCAAAGTACACCGTCAGCTCCTTGGGGTTGGTTCGAACAATCTTAAGCAATGAGACACCGAACTTGGCAACCATGTGCCGGTCTGCACGGTCCCAGACATCGCGAGCAGCAGCCGACTGATTGTAGAGCTCCATGCCCATGCCGACCTCTTGCGAGCCCTGGCCAGTAAAGACATAGGCCGTAGCCGGCTGCTCAATCTCGGCGGTACACTCGAGAACTGGACCGCCACCGACCTTAGACGTAACGCCCCTGACCAACATGCGTCCGCCCTTCATGCCAACATGGAACAGTTCGGTACGTAGCTGGTCTTTGGGCAACACCATTCCAACAAAGTTTGTCTGATACATGCGAATGCGCTCGGGCTCATCGTCAGCAGCGTAGTACTCAACCAGCGCCCTAGTCGATGCGCTGGTCCACAGCCCATGCGTAATTGGACCAGGCAAGCCCGCGACATCGGCAATGTACGGGTTTGTGTGGATTGGATTACCATCTGCTGATACTCTGGCATACTCGCAGTTTGAATCAGACACCGTAACTTGTGGCTGTCGTGCGTGGTCCAAAGAAACCAACGGGTGGCCATCGTGGTCAAACAACAGATCCTCTGGGGCGCTCTGGTGTCGGCGCAGGTACTCAACGACAGGGTCCTTGGCTGATACTCCGCACTCAAAGTAAATGTTGGCAATATGCACCAATCGACCAGAAGGATATTTAATAAAGGCGCGACCGGTGGTCAAAACGCTGGAATAGACGCTCTCGCTCATGAATCGATACTTGGAGTCTAGGCAGAACTTAATGTCAGACCCAGGCGACACGCTAGCCGAAACATTCTCGCAGTAGACAAACCACTCCTTGGCATCAAGCGCGGCAACGTCCTCCGTGGTAGCCAACCGAATGATAAACCGCTGATCCAGTACGTGATCAAAGGTCCTGTCAATGTCGATAAAGTCGTCCCGATACAAGAACACCGACTCCATAGTGGCAATATTTTGACCGCAGCGGTATAGCTTGATAAATAGGCGGACCTTCCGCCCGATAGGAGTATTGACTAGCCCGCCTACAACCAACTCGCTGCTGACGCTCTCCCCGACTCTAAGCATCGGTGCGCCGTCCACAATCCAATATTTGTTGCTCAGATGCAAGATCTTAAACAAGTCATTGGTAACGGTCTTTGAATGCAACATCCGAGTAAGGTTGGGCGTTGTGGACACGATCAAAAAGTCCATAGGTGCAAGCAGCTTGCCATTGGTCTCCCGGCAGTAGTGCTTGGATTTGTTACCGACGTTCAGGCAGAATGCGCGTACGTGCTCCCTGGTTATAACAAATCCGTCACTACGGAGCTTGCAGTCTGTACCCGATATCTCCGAACACTCAGTAGGCACGTCGGCATTGTCAACCAACAACTCCATGTGTAACTTGCGCATACGTGCGGCATGGCCCTCGAGGATGAAGTGGATGGGCGTCAGAGGCTGTTGTGGCTGATAGGCAAACATGCGACACAGAGAAGTTGTTCCCAATGGTAGACGATGGTAGACGTTCAACTCGATGCTGCTGTCAAAATGGCGTTCAATCCTTACCGCAAGAATACCGCTGCTATCCACAACTTCCAGTGACTGTGGTTGCCGTTTGTCTGCGAGTACAGTGACTACATGACCAGGACGGGGTCGCAAAACACGCGGGATAAAGTTGTCGACATAGATAGAGCCATTGACAATCACCGGCGCAGTCAGCAAGGCGCGCATCCAGCTGTTAGTCGGGCCAGCAAGAGCATCGAGCCACAAGCCGAGATCTGGGAGCTGGTCCTGATCGTTAGGCAACTGATACGTGCGCTTTGAGTCAGTTTCTTGCACAGTGACACTTGCGGGTAATATCACAGCTACTGGTTGGGCGCCAATACACTCGACAACTGGGACATTTACAGCATCGCCACCGTAGTCGCGACCAAGCAGCGCGGCAATGTGGCCATGGTATACGCCGTCCAGAATGTCCTTCACCGGCTCGTTGACAATAGTAGAGTAGCGGGCAGCAACTGGACCCTGTTGGATTACAACACGCTGTGGGTCTTGCTCGACTACAGCGTCCAAGTCTTCAGACTGCCAGAGGCTGTCTTTATGAAACATGCCAGCGAAGTCTGCGTCAAGGATGACAATGAAAGGAACTGGCTTCTGGCCACGACGCTTGCAGATACCGACAAAGAACTGAATGTCCTCGGAGTGCAACAATTGGGACTCGGCGACCGGATATTTATCTGTAAAGGACTGTGCTAGCTCGGCCGGCAGTACATCTTGAAGCTCAGGCACAAACGACATCTCGGGCAAGTCCGTACCAAGACGACACTCGGCGCGGGCAACAAAGTCAAGCACAGCTTGGCGGTATGATTCGTGGATCCAGCGCTGTTGGTGCTTGACGTACATAAGCTCAACCAGGCGGCTAATGACCTCGGCATATGTCATCTCCTCCAGATCTGCTACACGACCGTCAGCCTTGCGACCAAACCAGGGCCTAAAGTAGTCGCTGTTGAGACGAGCGATGATCTCGTCCTTGCGGGCCAACAGCAGCGCAGCGTGTTTCTCGCGAGGCTGGCTGAATACAGTGGATCTCAGGTCTAAACCCAGCAATATCGCCCTATTGGCTAAAATGTGGTTGAGCTCGCCGTACTCGCTAGTAAGGGTCATGACACCACCGCTGGGTCCATCATATGTCTTGTGCCACTCGGCGTCGCTCAAGCCAGATGCAGCGACTATTAGCTCCTTTGCCGCCAGCGACGTACCGGCCTCCTTGGCGACCATTACTCGCGACCCAAGCAAAATACCGTCGAATGGCATTGGAGCGCGGCCAAATTCAACACTCCAGTCGCCAGTAAGGTACGGCAGCGAGCCCTCCGCATTGCCGAACCCAGAGCCGGCAATAAGCACAACATTGCGGCAAGTGCGGATGGCGGCGTAGGTCTCAAGAATCGGCTGGTGAAAGTCCTCAAACGAGTGGTGGCCACCAGATCTGCCGCCCGTCCACTGCAGCACAACGGGGAAGTCGGCGTGTACCCTGGAAATATTGACGACATCTCGAATGGCTCCGGCAGTACTGGGCTTGAAGGCAACATGACGAACGCCAACTGAGCGCAGTGAATCGATAATACTTGTGGCGCTGTCGAGAGATGGGACACCGCCGCCAATGCATAGGCCAGCAATGGGCACGCCCTTGGCGCGCAAGCGCAGCAAGGCAGGAAACTGGAAGATCCACTGGCGCTGGTCAATGTAGATGCAGTTGAGCGTAATGCCTTGTCCGGGCTTGACCAAATTTACGAGGTTGTCGATCTTACGCTCCATGTCGCTCTCAGTAAATATGCCACCGCACCCCAGTTCCGCATGGTATCCAGCGTTGTTGATGGCAGCGACAAAGTTCTCGTTGGTTGTTGTAGGTGACATACCAGCAATCATGACAGTCGGCGCTCCCAGTACGCGAGACATTAGTGTGTCAATGTGGAGCTGACCATCAGGGGCATTACGGACTAACTTGGGACCAAATTCTGCCAACCAGTTGGAGACAGTCGTGATGCTAGCTAGTTTCGTCTGGTACAAATCGGCCTTGGAGCCCAGGTACGGCTTGGAGCTGCGAGAGACCAAAGCGCCAGCGCAGATGACAGGAACCCCCATGCCCTCGATGTTCTTGTAAGCAAGCAAGCCAAAGCCGCTGAGACCACCTGGCCCAAAGTCAACAATGTGCGTAATACCAGGGTACTGAGTAGTTTGCGGCCAGTCGACAGGCAGCACGCAGATGGCGCTAAACAGGTACTGGGTCAGATTGGTCTCTGAACGGATATCGTGACCATCGTCGCTAGCACGGACTGAAATCTGCATGTCGCTGGCGTGGAGTACCCACTCCTTCTCCACTGCCATAGCATATGCCTCGTCAGCCGCCGGCTCGAGCAGAGGGCAATGGTACGGCGCCGAAATAGTTGTATACTGAACCGCAACCACTGGCTTGCGCTTGGGAAAGGGAATACGCGACTGGTCTTGGTCTGGGTCTGCCGATTCGCTGCGCAAAAAGGCGACAAATTTGACCGCAGATGAGAGCTCGCTAGCCACGATAAACTGGTCCACCGCATTGGCCACAGCTAAGAATGCGTACTCAGCGACTGACGGCTGGCGGCTGTTGAACTTTGAAATAAGCTCATCCAGAACTGGCTTGGTGACTCCTTGAACCGACACCATAGGTCTTGGCTTAGCGTCCTCAGTCAACGTGGTCAGGGCCTTGTAGCAAGGAAATTTGATCTGCGGGAAGGCACCCGCCAGCAAATGAATACCGAGAATCCTCTCGCCGACAGTGTAGAACGACTGCTCATCCGTTAGGGCAGAGAAAGCAGCGGCAATGCCAATGCCCTGGCTGTGGCCAACAGCGACTACAGATTAAAAAAACGGATATTGGTGTTTAGTGTTAGTCAATTTCATTGGGGCAGTCAACATATCGCCAATTGAGCATGTCGAGAGTAACATACCTTTGAAGCGCTTAACCAAATCACCAGGTGAGATCCCAAGGGTCTTGTACAAAACCATGACTTGCATCAGTTGGATAAGGCCGACAAGCGGCAGGCAGACAGGAATCGACAACAAGTACTGTTCGTCGGGCATTGCACTAGATGTGGTCAGCCAACGAAGCACGTCAAGACCCTTGGAGTAGACGTGGCTGATACGCTTGTCCTGCGACTCGCGATGTAGAAAAGAGGACATGCGAGACACAAAATCTATCAACAGCGGACGGTAAACGTCGAATAGCCACTCGGCCTCGTCCAAATAGCCGCTTGTACCCCGCTGACCTCCAAACATGGCCATGAGTCCAAGAGAATCAGTGGCAAATAGCGCCGGAGGTGAAGTAGTGGGCCTAGTTGTTGACGGAACGCCAAGACGAGCGGCGATTGGCCAAGCTGAAAAGTAGCCCCTGAGCACACGTCGAACGGCATCTTCATCGAGTCCCGGGGTTTGGACAACAACATGAATGTCGCTGGTAGTGGTGCCGTAGATCTGGCAAAAGGCATCAAAGACACAAAGCACAACCTTGGCACAACCAAACTTGACGCAGTGCTGGATAAAGGCGGCATGGAGCTCAATAGAGCTGAGAGACTCGGTTGGATTGGTGCTGAAGGCTTGGGCAAGCTCCCGAATAGAAGACGCAGATGAGGAGGTCACGCCAAACGTAGCTACGGCTGAGCCGCACTCAAGCTGGATCTGTTCAAGGGTAGTCATCGGCTACCGCAAGATAATAAGGCAAGGTATAATAAGCTATCTGATATAGAGCAGGTATGTGAAGAACTAGTAGGTATTGAGCTAAAATATGAGGTTGTTGGTAATGCTGGCTTTTTTTTGGCAGGGAGATTGCCGCCTATATTACTCAGCTCTTACTTTGTGGTGCACAATTATAGAGGTTTGTTTTGTTCAATATGAGTGCGTTCATGGTGAGAATGGCAGCCACCGTCTGGTCCCAAAAGTGTGGCGCGTGTGAAGCAAATTAGGACATTGTTGCCTCAGCTTGATATTCTGCGAACAATACTACCAAAAGTGAGCCGCAATGCTGCCGCAGACAATGACAACTCAAATGACTAGTACATATTGAGCGTACATGCAACCTGTGGCATACCGAAAATAGCAGCTTGTGTCGAGGTGGTGCATCCAATTCAGTAAGGCTATAATCAAGCCACACTCACACGGCCTTTGCAACCGCAATCGATTTATTTATTTATTTTTCTTGTTGTTCCAGGCACTCAGCTGCAACTTATCTTGCGACAATCCAAGAATTGGTACAGCAGATACTTGACTGGATACATTGACTAGTCACCACCAAACTATATAAACTGCTTGCGTTCTCTATATAAGCACCCACCCTCACGTTGACTAGTAAAATACGTAGAATATCCGTGCTAAATAGACAAACATATATATATATATATATATTTACTACTAGCAAAAGAGGCAGTTTTTTTTGTATTTTATCTGCTTGAGTAACCTAGTGCATCCAGGACGCTTGAGCACATAGGACGTGCTGCTCTTGGGTATGGCAGGGGTTCGCCCTGCCCAATCTCAACACATTGTGCGGAATATGCTGGTAAGGCTTTCTAGATTTTTATTCTCTATAACCTCGAGCTCCTCATATACTTTTCGTGCTTCGCTCTGGGCGGTGTTTATTTTATCCTTGAGCCAAGGAGGAAAATCAACTTGCTCCTTGCCTTCGTATGATGAGAAAACAACAGCAAATCGACTACTGGTTTCAGGCGTGCCAGCTTCGCCGTGGGGGTTAAATTTACCAACATCTCTGACATCAAACGCAATCCCCTCTGGCAACTGAGGTTTGAGATAGTTGTATAGAAAAGCCATGTAATTTTCAGTATAGTAGCCAGCTACTACGCTACATTTGTCTTCCTTGAGGAACATGTCTAGGTCATTGTCGTTTGCTAGACGTGGAAAAAGGTCGCAAGTACTCATTAGGTAGCAATGTATTTAGTTAGAGAATATAGTTTTTATAAAATATAAAAAGAGCATGCAGAGAGGAAAAAGAGCACACCAAGAGTTCAAGCTTTTATAGAGAAAATCGTGGTTGAAGCTCGAAGAATAGAAATTGTGAGAGAAAGCGGGAATTCCCTTTTTGGAAAGCACAACTGCCATTCTCTCCTCCCCCAACGGATACCGCAGTAAGTGCATGTCTTGTTGTAAAATCCGAATTTAGCTCATGAACAAAGAATATAATGGTAAAAAGGTTGGGAGTACAGACTTGAGGCACGACAGCAACCATGCAAGGATACCATGTGTTGTAGTTGGTTAGGGAAAATAAAAAATATAGCTGATTTCACTCGACGTCCACGAAACTTTTACTTTGGGGATGCAATGAACACTCAATGGCATTAAGGTTGACTACTTCCAAGCAGAGAAATAAACCAATTTATTTGCATTATTAGAAAAGATATAGTCCTGTTAATGTTGCTTGAAGTAGTCTAGTGTAGCCATGATACCTTGAGCGTAGAGAGAGCTCTGCACTTGGATATGGTAGGAGTATACCAATGAAACCATGTCTAGAATGACACACTGCTATATGCCTAAACCTTTGGCAAGGCACGCTAGACTTTCATCTTCAGCTTTTTGACCCCCTGAATACTCTTGCCATGCATAATCCTTGACCCACTCTAAATGCCCACGAGACACATCAGGAGCCTCAGCCTCCATGCTGCCTTTATAGAATGCGTACACTATAGTAGCGTTTTCAAGTGCACCACCATCGCCATGGGTGTTTAAAGTAAAAATATCTCTAATGGCAATTCTATGCTCTGGCAATAGAGGTTTGAGATATTTATACAGAACTGACATGTACTTAATATCACAGTAGCCTACAATCAAACTCTTTGCATTGCCTTCAACGAATCTGTCCCTGCTTTCGTCATTTACTATATGCGTTACTGAAGCTAAAGGATCAGACATTATATGTAGTAGTGCTCTTAGGGTGACAAAAAAAGTAGTAAAGAAAAGAGAATATGGAGAGGAGAAAGAGAGAAATGCAAAAAACCCCGCCCAAGTGTATTTTTTATAGCAGAGCACAAAGTCAAGAGGAGCAGGAAAAAATAGAGAGAAAGCAAGCTGGACACTCTCTCCCTTCCAACCGATGACGTACATGCCTGCTCTAGCACTATAGCCCAAAATAACATCCCCCTTTGAACAAAGAAAGTCGCGCGCTCCACGTGTTGGCAGACTTTAACATAAATTGCTTTGGTGATTGCTTTGAAAATCAAAGGAATTAATCCCATGCAACCGCCTCTAGACATGCTTGTAAATTGGTTTTAGTATTACTTGTCGCGTCTTGCTCTAAAACATTGCCAGGCACTTGATAGTAGTATATATTGCCACACTTTGGGTACTCTGTAGCTTGACATACATGACACACATAACAGTTAGTGAAATCGTGGGGGAAAAAAGCATTAAGAGATCTGGATCTATTTCAATGGACAAAGCATTTGGAATGGGTCGGAATCCTTAGAATAGGCAAATGTAAAGGCGTAGTGCTGAGCCAAAAGTGTAAACTCCTCCCACTCATCCAAAAACTCGAGCTTGGCCAATCTCACACGCTCACCATCATCTATACAACGGTCATGGTATTCAGCCAAATCCACTGCTGTTGACGAGTGCCAGCCACGAGACAGGAAGCGCTGACTAGTACTCTCCAGCGTCGGATATGCATGTAGACCACGTAGCTCGAGCTGTCGAGCTCTCAAGTTATCGATCATCATCTGGCCGAACCGGTCGTCAGGTCTGATCTGCTCATAAGTCAGTATTGCGGCATTTGGAACCGACTGCGTAATCCAGTCAATAATACTGTCTGAGTGTTCGGGGTCAAGGTAAATAAGTACGCACTCGCTGAGGAAAAGCGTAGGCTCATTGAGGTCAAACCCACGCTCAACAAGCTTGGGGACCAGATGTGTTTGGAACTGACGCAAATCGCCCGATAAAAGCGAATACCTCGACGAATGTAATTCAGAGCCACCCAACGCGACCTCCGTATCTTTGGGCAACAAAGATTTAAGACCCGAGTGTCGATATATGGTAGCAGCCTTTTTAGCAGTTATTTCAGCAAAATCGATTTCAAAGTATTTGCCGACACTCATTCCTTCCTTTTCCAAGATGAAATACGAGGTATCAAAGCCGGCACCTAGGACTACGATTTGCCCTGATGCTTGAGTAGTTGCTCCTAGTGCTTGGACAAATTGACATAGGGTGTTTTGCACGCCGTGGAATCGGCAAAATGTACCGCGGTTTATTAGTGGGGCGCGGCGCTGAGCGGGTTTAACAAAGTGTTGGATAAATGGGTCGACTATGTAGCCTAGGCGCGCCGCTGACTCGCGGCTGACAGCGGCGTCGTTGCTAGTCCCCTGGACAGCATGGTCGGCGTTACTAGCACCACCGGCCTTTTGACTCTCTGTAAAGCGACTTGGATCCATGAGGGAAAAAAAATAAAAGACAAGTTAAAGGTAACACATTATTTTCAAGGAGAGGAAAAAAAAAAAAAAAAGAAAGTAATGAGGGGCCAAGTTTGTACACGAGAGAACACATCGGTTCGGTTCAATGGCGGATTAGGGGTAGAGGGGACAGGACAAAGGCTGTTTAGGCTGACGGCTCTCACCTCTTATCTCAACAAATTTATTTACCAGTTGTTGTTTTTTTTTTGCTCATATATTTCCTAGAAATGAAGGTCGTCGTAACTGGAGCTTCGGGACTGTTGGGACGGCAAGTGGTTCTTGAAGCCGAGCGACGCGGACACACAGTGGTAGGCACAGCGCTAACCCGAGCACAGCCGCCAAAGCTCGTCAAACTTGATCTGAATGATACCTCAGCAGTAGAAGAGTTCTTCACTGCCGAGCAGCCACAAGCCATCATCCACTGCGCAGCTGAGAAGCGTCCAGACGTTGCCGAGAAGAACCAGTCTGCGACCGAGCAGCTCAACGCCGTAGTACCAGGACTTTTGGCTCAGATCGCTCAGGACCATGGAACATTCTTTGTATACATCTCCACAGACTACGTATTCGATGGTACTTCGCCACCGTATGAGGTCGGTGATGAGCCTAATCCTCTGAATTTTTACGGGCGCACAAAGTTGGCCGGAGAACGGGCGGTGCAGAAGGCTAACCCCGAGGCAGCTATCTTACGCGTGCCAGTGCTCTATGGGCCGACGGAGTATGCGGCGGAGAGTGCTGTCAATGTGCTCGTCGATGTTGTTAAGAGCGGGGCTGGCGTGCAGATGGACGCCTGGCAAGCTCGGTTCCCTACGTGTACTGAGGACGTGGCGCGGGTGCTTGTCGATCTGAGCGATATCAGCGTTGGAGCTGTGGGCGAGGGCGTCGCTGGCATATTCCACTTTTCGGCAGCAGAGAAGATGACAAAGTACGATATGTGCCGCGTGTTTGCCCATCTACTTGGCGTGGAAGACAATATGCAGAACTTGGTGCCTGTCACTGAGAAACCTGATTCTGAGCAAATGGCAGCCTCACGTCCAGACAACACACAGCTGTCAACAGAGGCATTGGAAGAGATTGGTGTCAACGTCGCGTACGTGCCATTTGAGCAGTGGTGGACTGACTACATTAAGCAAAAGTGAACACATAGTAGTTTATTCTAGTAGTACGCTAATACCATGTAGTCATCCTGGCTACG
>JANBQS010000017.1:0-64451 GCA_027577415.1 Coemansia sp. RSA 922 | reverse complement strand
AAGATCGGGTCCAATAGGATGAGGTGAAAGTTTAACAATAAGCGTCCGCGCAAGAGGTAGGCTTGTGACATCGCCCATGAACTCTGATAGCAGTCTGTAGGCCTTGCCGCTTACTATATCAGACATGGAGGTAGTTATGATAAGTTTCCTGACCAGCTCAGAAGAATTGACTGGCAGTAAGAACTCTTCAGCAAACGATTTCTTGTGGACATAAATACGGTTGGTATCGGAATCAATAAAAAGGTCAAGATTTCTCCACATGTTTTCAAGAGCTTCTTGTCTCCATACTGAGCATACATACAGTAGCTTCTTTACGGCATTTATTTTGCCTGGACAACTCCCTAACCGAGGCTTTAACACATTTGTTATATGCAGAAAAACTAATTGCAAGATGTCTGAAGGAAGAGTTTGAGCAAGTGATACATTGGTAGACATGAGTATAGGCGAAAATAGATTGACAGTAAGTTAAAAAAGGTTGGAAAGCTTGAATAGTATAATGCGGAGATAAAAGACGTCCTCAGCAGAAAAATAATTTGAAAGCGCACTTTCACAGTGGAAACACCCTTGCCCACAGCTTTCCTTTGCTCTTTTAGGCTATGCTGTCTCTTTTGGATAAAAAGACAAAGAACTTGATTCTTTGGTTTGAGACACTCTTTGAGCTAATAAATTAACAAGTTGCCAAATTTCTCGCTTGAAACAAAAGAATGACTGGCTAAAAAATTGGTTCTGGTAGCTATATTTGAAGAAGCAACATCAAAATGGGAAATCATTTAAACCTCGTCGTTTCAGCTACGTCAAATCTCGTAATGCTTTGTAACTCATTATTTGAGTAGGCGGCTGAACCGCGGGGCGTACTTGCTGTATGGTCCACCACTCTTAAGAATCTCCGATATTCCTAGACGGTAGTTGGGAGACGCGGGATCAAACGACGTAATGCGACACAGCTTCGGACAGGCGAGAGCTAAAGGCATAATAAACTCTGCAGCTGCATATCTAGTTAAAAACCCTGGATAGTTTACATGCAACTCGTAAAAATGGTTTCCAACATTGCTATATGTTGATAATATGTGGTCGGGCAACTCATCATATGCAATGTTTGCGAGTTCAGCACCCAAGCCACCACTTCCACAGCAAAGCTTCTTGAGTGCTGGAAGAATCCTGAGCAGATTCAGTATTTGAAAGAGCGATATTCTTGTCCACGATGCATCTAACAACTGAATATTCTCAAAGCCCTGCATACTTGGATTAGCGGCAAGCAGGCCATCAACCAGTATTTCGGAGGATAATTTTAATATCTGAGCATTGCCTGCCAGTCTACTTATAAACTTAGTTGCACCTGTCTGTGGATCATTGGAAGAACGAAGCGAGTCGTGGTCATCGCCAACAACAACCTTTTTCAAGCAATGTCGACTATTATTAAACTCCGCACTCTCGTTTATAATCTTAATTGCAGCTTTGTCCACATGGAATTCCAAGTATTCCAGAGTATCACTATTTCCGCGGAAGAGCACATCGTCAGCAAATGGATAGTCCATAAGAATTACCAAGCTTTTCAACTTGGGAAATGGCACGACCCCAGATGCAAGCAATCTATCATTCCGATTGAAATTACAATCACTAATGTGCAGATGTTGTAGCTTTGAATACGTAACAGGATTGTAGCTTTTATCGTATAGAATTGCGCTAGCTTGTCTCGTAGATATACGTAAGTTCAAAAGTGTGCTAGCACTTTTATACGCCAATTCTAGGCACAATGATGATCGATCATCATATTGCAGTTCAAGAGAAGAGAGTAAAGGCATGTGAAGAATAGTAGCTGCATGGTTCAGGTTAATAAGATTCATATCTAATTTCAAGTACTTGGAGTTGTTACCAAGTCGATTCACAAACATTCCAAAAGTATCTTCAATAAGCTCGCTCATAGGAAAATTACTACCAATGTACTTTACTTCTGTCGACATGGCTGATGTGAGGGTTATTGACTGCAGTAGGTGAGCAAACTCTAGAGCATTGTCAATAGCGCTCTTCCTAACAAAGTCAGGATCAAGTGGGTATTCCATAATCATAATGACGAGCTTACAAGCAAGAGGTAAGGTTGTGGCAGCACCCATGAACCCTGACAACAACTTGTAGGCCTTGCCGCTTACAATACTGGACATTGAGACAGTTATATTAAGCCCTCTGACTATCTCGGAAGCATTAGCTGGTAGCATGAACTCCTCAGCGAACGACGGGTTGTTGACGTAAATCATGCCAGCCATGTCATCGATAGTGAGGCTAAGATTTCTCCACATGTATTCAAGCGCTCCTTGTCTCCACTCAGAGCATACATACAGTAATTCCTTTATTACGTCTTTTCTTTCCACAGTGATGCCGTTGCGCAGCTTGGAGCTCTTAATTAAGTGCTGCATAACCAACCGCAAGACATCTGAGGGAGGAGCTTGAGCAGGTGGGACATTAGTAGACATCGTTACGGACAAAAAAACGTGTTGGCTGTAAGTAAAAAAAATTGCTAGAAAACTTCAAAAAAAAAAAGCCGAAGAGAAGTGCCCTCTATTGTAAAACAATTCCAAAGCGCACCTTTCTAAAACTGCACACTTCTTTGACCGCATTCTTTTACCTTTTTGGAAAGAATGCCAGTTGGCCCAAAAGAGCAAAGGCAGCGGCCATTGGCTGAAAGGTCATTTGAGAAGGCGTTTAAGCCGCGACGAATAATAGCTAAATGGTCCACCGCTATTGAGCGCTTTTGCAATCCCAACTTGGTAATTTACAGGTGTCGAATATGACAAACCAACCTTGTGGAGTTTGGGGCATGCAAGAGCAAGCATCATGATATACTCGGCTTCCTCCTCATTGGATGGGACAAGGTAAAATTCTATCCCTAATTTATATAGGTTGCTCCCAATGTTACCGTATGTTGATGTTATGTAGTCGGGTAAATTATCTTTGGAAATTCTATATAGCTCTGCTCCCAAGCCACGGCACCCGTAACAAAGCTTTTTCAGAACGGGAAGAATCTTGAGTATCTTGAAAACCTCAACAAGTGTTAGACTTGCCCCTAGGTCTAAGATCTGAATGCTCTCAAAGCTAAGCTTTCCTGGGACAGTTGCCATTAAACCGAGGACTAAATCTCTAGAATTCATCCTCAACATCTGTGCGCTACCTGCTAGCTTGCTTAAAAATGTGCTCATAGTGGCTTGTGAAACACTTGACGAGTCATCAACATTACCATGTTGATAAATTATGACTCTCTGTAGGTTCTTGCATTGACTGGTAAACGTTGGACTTTTGTTTAACATTCCCACATTTTCATCATCCACACTGAATTTCAAATACTCTAGAGTAGCATTATTACCGCGGAACAAAACATCATCCGTAAAAGGGTAATCCATGTTAATAGTCAAGCTTTTCAAAATTGGAAATGGCACAATCCCTGGAACAGCTACCCGCGGAACCTCATCTCTTTCTATCAGCGATCCACATAACTTTAAGCTCTCTAGATTTGGATACAAGACAATGTTGTTGCTCGAATTGCTAAACAATGAATCGCCATCAGGTAGAACAACGCTCAGGCTAATTAATATTTTGGCATTTCTATGCACTAGTTCTGTGAGCGTACTTGTCATCTCATATAATTGCATATCTAGCGAAGAAAGCTGGGGAAGGTAGTCAAGAGTTGTTTCCCTTGTAATTTCCTTCCATTTCAAGTTCAGCTTTAAGTAATTAGAATTTTGAGAAAGCCAGTTTACAAGCAATCCAAAAACGACTTCGGTGTCCTTACCACTAGAGAAACTACCCCGAGCATATACCAACTCCGTTGACACGGTTGAGACTTGTGTAATTGACTGAAGCAGCTCTACAAAGTCTAGTGTGTTGTAAATGGCTCTAGTATCCGGATAGCCATATTCGACCGAATCGTCTGTAACATTAAATAGTAGCATAAGTATAAGAGGCAAGCTAGTTGTGTTTCTCATAAATTCCTTTAATAGCTTGTAGGCTTTACCATCTGCAATACTAGCCATGGAAACAGAGATACTGAGCTTTCTAACTAAACTGCAGGCATTATCGGGCAGTTGGAAGTTTCGAGCAAACGTTGGATTATTGACCACAATTCTATCACTTTCGTAACCTATAGTAAGATTAAGGTTACTCCACATGTACTCCAGAACAGCCTGTCTCCATGCAGAGCAAACATACAACAGTGCTTTTAAGTTGTCAATATTGTCTTTGCATGTATCTCGGTTTGTTGACACTTCGCAAGCTCTGTATTGCAGCATTAGACGTAGGACGTCAGAGGGCAGCCGCTGTGCCGGAGAAACGCTGGTAAACATGAGTTAATTTAAACGATTAGAGTACGCAAAATAAACTGAATGAATTGAGAATAATAGTGATGAAAGGCGTCCTCAGCAGGAAAATAATTCAAGCACGCACTTACACGGTTGAAAAATCCTTTGGCCACTTTTGCTTTGCTCTTTTTAACCATGCAGTTTCTCTTTTAGAAAAAGACAAAGAAGCAGGTTCTTTGGTTTGAGACACGCTTTGGGCTTGTTACGTGCGCCATAGCGCAGCGTGAGGGCCCACGTGATCAGTCCAGTGATGATACACGGTTATCGGTTACCACGGACTCACAACGCCAAAATGACCCACCACCGATAGATGATCGCCCACCTACAAAGAGGCACAACACGGCGACACTAAGGGTATCGGGAAAGACGTATTTCCGTCTATGGAAACGGGCCATGAAAAAGGCTATATAAACATTATCCTGTCGACATCCAGAGAGAGACACTTGTTCTCACTTTTTATACACTCATATTTATTATATTCTATACGCTACACTGCTCGCTACGCATGCTGAATAACAGGCTAATATATTAGCAAGTTGCCAAGTTTCTCGATTGAAGCAAAATAATGACTGACTAAAAAAATTGGTTCTGGGGCTATATTTAAAGAAGCGATATCAAAGTGATTACTAATTTAAACCTCTTCGCCTCAGCTACGTCAAACCTCGTAGTGCTTTGCAACTCACCCACCGAGTAAGCGGCAGAGCTGCGGGGCATACTTGCTGTATGGTCCACCACTCTTAAGAATCTCAGATATTTCTAGACGGTAGTTGGGAGATGTGGGATCAAACGACGTAATGCGACACAGCTTTGGACAGGCAAGAGCTAAAGGCATAATAAACTCTGCAGCTGCATTTCTAGTTAAAAATCCTGGAAAGCTTATTTGCAACTCGTAAAAATGGTTTCCAACATTGCTATATGTTGATAATATGTGGTCGGGCAACTCATCATATGCAATGTTTGCGAGTTCAGCACCCAAGCCACCACTTCCACAGCAAAGCTTCTTGAGTGCTGGAAGAATCCTGAGCAGATTCAGTATTTGAAAGAGCGATATATTTGTCCACGATGTATCCAACACCTGAATGTTATCAAAGCCGTGCGTTTGTGGGCTAGCTGCAAGCAGGCCATCGACTGCCTCCATATATGAGAGTTTCAACATCTGAGCAGATCCAGCTAGCTTGCTCAATAGCGTGGTCACATCGGCTTGTAGAGCATGGGCAAGGCCAAGGCCAAGCGAATCATAGTCTTCTCCAACAACAACTTTTTTCAAGCACTTACGTTGGTGCCTAAATTCTAAGCTCTTGTTTATCACGTCCATCGTCTCTACATCTACACCAAAATCTAAGTATTCCAAAGTATCACTATTTCCGCGGAAAATCAGGTCATCAGCAAATGGATAGTCCATGAGGATATGCAGGCTTTTTAGCCTTGGAAATGGCACAATGTCAGGTGCCAATTCTCTATCATTTGGGTGGAATTCCCTGTCATTAATTTGCAGCATTTGTAGATTAGGATATATAACAGCGTTGTTGTTGCTGTCATATATTATTGCTCTGGGATCACCCGACCCTATGCGTAAATCTTGCAACATATGAGCACATTTGTGAAGAAGTTCTGTACGCAGGTCTGGTCCCCTGCAAAACTGAAGATCTAGAGAGGTAAGCAAGGGAATATCATCAATGGTTTTTGAATAGCGAAACCTAATCCTGTCTAAATCAATCTTTGAGTACTTCACGTTGCTGCACAGCACATTCGACAGCTGGCCAAAAATGCCCTCAAACAACACACTCATAAGTGAATACTCGCCAGTGTATTTTATTTCAGTTGATGTTATTGATACTCGTGTTATTGATCGAAGCAGTTGAGCAAACTTTAGAGTGTTGTCAATACCGACGTCTTTGGTATACCCATGTCCAACAGGGCAATCAACTATTAGGACCAAAAGCTTTCGAACAAGAGGCAAACTAGTGGTGTTACCCATGAATTCTGATAGCAATCGGTAAGCATTTCCACTTAGAATGCAGGACATGGAGACTGATATGTTGAGCTCTCTCACTATACTTGCGGCATTGCCTGGCAACATAAAGTTCTTAGCAAAGGATGGATTAAAAATATGTATCATGTTATCATTTTCGTCAATGGCAATGTTCAGCTCTCTCCACATAAACTCCAGAGTCTCAAGTCGCCAGGCAGAGCACACATAGAGCATTTCTTTTACTCCATCATTCCTGGCCTTCATAGTGTTTCCAGTTAGTGCTAGTTTGCTTGTCACATACTGCAATACTAGGCGCAAGACATCTGATGGGAGCCGTTGTGCTGGGGAATTGGGGTTGGGTATGATGCCAAAGAGGTATTTGCAGGCTAAAAAGTAGAAGACCATTTCTTGTCAATTGAGTAAATAAAAATAAATAAATAAAAATATAAAAATTGGTTTCTCCTTGGAGTGGGTTGGAGCATTTTTTGTAAAAGCTGCTTAGTATTTTTTGGACATTCAGTTCTTTTCCCTTTTCCGAATAAAGAAGCGCGTGCAATTCTTTGAGTAAAAAAAAAAACAAAGCTCAAGGCTTTGAACAAAGTGTCTTTGAATTGTCAGCTGCGGTTTCTTTTCTGTGGATCGGAAGTCCTTCTTTTGGACAGCCCTTCCTATGTGGGCATTTTTTTATTATATAAACAGCACGACAACTAGCAAGGAATAATACTCACTATTCATCCAAATTATTTTTTTTTCCCATTTTTTTTTCAATGTTTTCTCAATACTCTGTAGGTATGCTGGCTGCAGCCAGAAACAAGACGCCAGCTCTAACGTTCAATCGAGTCTCTAGCTCCTTCAATCGTTTACCAGGTAGCGTGCCAAGAAAGCAGCTTGTGAGTGTACGCGCGTTTAGCAGAACCCAGCACAATGCCGAGTCAAACAAGGGTAGTGCGCCAAGACCATCGACTTTTCTTAATGGCAAGCTCCGTATGGCACTTGCCATTGGTGGTGGTGGATTGGCATTGGCTGGATACACCCTGTCGCAGTATCCGAACAACCAAGCAAGCAAGAAAGTCGAGACCAAGAGCATTGAGCCTCTTTTGCCAACTGAGGCAGCTTTAAAGTCAGTCGAAATGAAGCACCAGGCGTCAAAGGCGATACTAGATGGACTGGAGGGGCAAGAGCGACGCGACAAGATAGTGGGTCTGGATGGGCTTACTGACGAAGAGGTGGACGCGATATTGAGAGCCAAGGAAAAAAGATGGCACATTGAATCTGAGTCCTCTAAAGTCAAGGTCCAAGTATGTACCAGCCAGATTTCGTCAAACAATCCAAGTGAAGACTACTTGGCATGCTCTGGTCTACCATCATCTACAGGTTCGGAAAAGGGCAAAGACAGCGGGATATACATGTTTGGTGTATTTGATGGTCATGGCGGTCATAGGTGTGCTGAATTTCTTTCTAAACACATTGGACCAACATTCAAGTATGCGTTATCTGAAATTGACAAACGTTTGAAAGATATTCCCGAGGATATGGATAGACTTGAGTGTGCAATTAAAATAGTATTTATGGCTCTGGATAGGACGGCCGTTTCTGAGCCAATAGCCAAGTGCCGGGAAGTAATTGCTCAAGGTCAGGACTTGCAAAAGTTGACAGAGTTGGTTCAATATGGTGTCTCTGGGAGCTGCGGCTTGGTAGCCATTGTTGATACCAATGCCAAGGAGATTGTGGTCGGCAACGTTGGTGATAGTCGTGCACTTGTTGGTGTGCTACAAGATGATGGTACTTGGAAAGCAATCCGTCTTACTGAGGATCAGACAGCATCAAACCCCGATGAGCACGCACGAGTGCTAAGTGAGCATCCTGGCGAGGATACGGCAATTCGAGGTGGACGAGTGTTGGGCAGTCTGATGCCTACTAGAGCATTTGGCGGAATGAAATACAAGTGGCCACTAGATGCACAGCAAGAGATATTCCCATTCCTCTATGACTTTGGTTACCGCAGAGCCCATACACCAGAACACTGCCTTACACCACCATATGTGACTGCTGAGCCAGTTGTAACGAGACACAAGTTGAGCAGTAACGACAAGTTCATGGTACTTGCTTCAGACGGGCTATATGACAATCTGTCTGATGACCAGGTTGTAGAGGCTGTTGCACAGTGGTACGAGGCAAATAAAGTCGCTAAGAACGAGTCGGCTGGTAGCTTGGCTGTTAAGGATGGCAATGCTGCTACGCACTTGATCCGTGCTGCATTGTCCATTGATTGGAAGGGAACTCAGGGCAGTTTGACTGCACGTAGACTACTGGCTATTCCATCGCCTCATTCGCGCAGATATCGTGATGACATATCAGCAACCGTTGTGACCCTTGATATGGAGTAGACCATTTTTTTTTTTTTGTTTGCCATTTCTAGCAATAATATCTAGTTCAGCCTTTTTGTGACGTATGCACAATTGATTAATAATGATCGCCATTAATCGATCAAGACTGATAAAAGCATCAGTCTTCCCAAATCGATCTTGTCTCTCTGGCTTTCGTATATATTATTTTTCATCTATTTTTTTATTATACACTATTGGTATTTTCCATACTATTGCTAATGTTTGAGAGACTTCAGGGCAAGACTGTCTTAATGTAAGTAGTCTATTACAGCAACAAGCTTTTTTGTTGGCAAACTCGAGACTAACACACTTTTATCTTTTTCTCTTTTGTGTATACTTAGTACCGGAGCCAGTTCAGGGATTGGTGAGGCGTGTGCGTACCAGTTTGCAGCAGCTGGAGCCAATGTGATACTAGGTGCACGTCGTGTAGACCGTCTATCGACAGTATCTGACACGATCCGCTCAAAGTACCCGTCGGTAACTGTAGAGACGATCGAGCTTGATGTGCGCAACTCCGAGGCAGTAAACCTAGCGATATCATCGATTACCAAAGACATTGACGTACTTGTGAACAACGCCGGTTTGGCAATGGGTACAGACACCGTGGACAATTTGTCAGATGCAGCGATTGACGCTGTTATTGACACCAACATCAAGGGGCTTTTGTACGTGTCTAGGGCAGTTGTGCGGCGCATGAAGCAGCAAGGTCATGGGCACGTTATCATGATGGGGTCGATTGCAGGGCTTGTCGGGTACCCGACAGGCAGCGTGTACTGTGCGTCGAAGGCGGCGGTTAGAGCTATCACAGAGTCGTTGAGGGCAGAGACTATTGGCGTGCCTATCCGTGTTACTGAAATCAAACCGGGAATGGTCGAGACTGAGTTTTCGGTGGTTAGGTATGGCGGCGATAAAGATAGGGCTAGCAGTGTGTACAAGGGTATTGAGCCAATGACGGCTGATGATGTGGCAGAGTCGGTTGTGTTTGCTGCGTCGCGGCACCCCCGCTGCGTAGTGGCGGACGTGGTCTTGCTGGCTACTGGGCAGGCGTCGGCTACTCTATCGCATCGCAAGTAAACAATGTTTGCGGGTTTGTCTCGGAGTAAAAATAAAAAGATGTTACGATAAGCAATAGATGTTATGAAATCTTTAGCACAGGGAGGGGGGGATTGAAGAGATCTTGGCATAAATCTGCGAGTGCCAAGACTTTTTGTATTTCCTTTAAATTTCGATTGCCTAAGGGTGTTCCGACCATTCTTGCTCGGTACTCAATAGCATATCCAATAAATTTATCTATCATGGGCTTCCATCCAGGACACTTTTCTTACGCGCATCGGTGCCACGGTCGTCTGCGCAACAAGCTGATATTTGCTGGCGTCACTTTGTGGCTGGCATCGACGGTAATTGCCGGCGTTCGTCGGTCAACAGGATGGACACACAACAGTCACCGCCTAGCATCGCCACCGCCGCCGCCACCGACTAGTATGCCGCCAAATGATGAGCGGCTGCAGTGGCTCGAGCAAGAGTACGTTGCATCGGCACCTGACGCAGCTACTCGTGAGCAGCGCCAAGCGTGGGTCGCTGCTGAGCGTGCTCGAGTAACGTGGGCGTGGAACCGTAGCATTGGGTCTAGGAACCACTGTAATGAGGCAAAGGGTATTATGACTTGGTACTTGGGCGTAGGCGAGCGTACCCTGGACTGGGCTACTCGCAAGATATCGCGCTCCCAGCATTTCCACTGGCAGTCACCACCACCATCGTCTTTGCCACCGCCAAGTGGTGAATCTATTAACAGCACTGTTTAATACAATATCTTATACACAATAATAATAAAATAGACCTGAAGTTTCTTCTACTAGTCCCGATATAATTGGTTACTATTGATGTACTCCAGGATACGTGGCGGGGTATCATGCACACCATGCGAGTTCTCACTAATAGCACGGCGGACTTGGGTAGAGCTAATATGCTTGACGCGCTCAGGCAGCTCCAGCTCATATATGAAGCATAGGTAGGGAGCAATACGTGCAGCAACAAAGAGCTCTTCGACGTCGCTATCCAAGAAGCCCGTGCGACGCGCATAGGCAATACGACCTCCCTCGGCAAAGAATTGGTCGATTTCCGCCGGGTAATCAGGTCCATAGTACTTGGCATCAAAGAAGCGGATCAGAGTATCCCAGCCCATAGCAAAAAAGCACAAGACCTGGGGCTTATCACTGCCCTTATACTCCTGGCAGACAATGTCGCGCACAGCCTGGCTTTTGTCAATGAAGCGCGGGGTGTTGACCATGCCGATAGCCATGTTGTGCAGGTTGGAGGCGCTGAACTCGTCGCGGTTCTTCCAAGAGTGCCAAGTATCTGACGTCTCATCCGCTGCCACCGTCGTAGCCAGCATATCCACCATGCGCATGCGCTGCGCAAGACTAGCTCCTTGCTGAGGCTTGTCGGCGTTCTGCGAGCCTAGCAGCAGCAGAAAGGCGTCGATATCTAGCGACTGCCCTTCGCCGACCTTTTGTTGTCGCTGGTCCTCTGACTTTAGCTTCATTATGCCCATGCACTCGATGTATGCGCCGTGGCAGTAGTGAGGAGGGTTGAACGAGCTGTCCATCACTGCCACTCGGATCGTTGCTGTTGTCGTTTGCTTGGGCATGGGCCAGGTGTCGCAGAGCTTGCGCGCTATCTTTACAGTAGGCTTGATGTTGGCTGCGTGTGTGGCTATAAAGGACTTTACAAAGTCGTCGTACTCTGGAGTAACGCACTTCATCGTTTTTATATCGTCTATCATCGCATTTTGCCCTTGCTCGCCTAGTAGCCCGGCCGCTGCCTCTGAGCGATCAGCCCAGCAACGTCTCGAAAGCGTCGGGGGTTCAGACTCTGGAGTGCTCATGTGAAGAATGTGTATTGAAAATTGAGACTAATGAGCAAAGCAAAGAAGAGAAGAGCAGTGTACACATACGCCTATGCTCGATTGCTGCCAATAGCGTGATTTGTGATCAAGCTCGCTGGTACGCGTAGCACCAAACAAGCAAAATCAACTCGCTGCCACTTCTTTTTTTTTCTTCTTTTTCTCTTTAGTTGTCATTTGTTTATTTATTATCGTAAATCTTATTTTGGTTTTGGAAAAATGAGTGATTCGCGTGTCCCCTTCAGCGACATTTACCTGGCTACCGAGCCTTACGTCAAATCCGTTGGCCAAGTGCGGATAGGCGCGTCGGGAATTGGCTGGAAGGCCGCCGAGGGCGAGGCGGAGGCCCTCCAGGGCGTAAACATACCAGGACTATCGATGCCCGCCGGCATGCTTGCACTCCAGCGCGAGGACTTGCGCCGCTTGCAGTGGCAGCGCGTAGCTCGCGGATACGGACTGCGGATCTACACAAAGAGTGGCACCTTGCATAAGCTGGACGGATTCACGGCAGACGACTACGAGCAGCTGCGCGACGCCGTGAAGCGGTTCTTCTCGGGCCTGACGCTCGAGGTGCGCGACATTAGCTTTAAGGGCTGGAACTGGGGGAAGACCGATTTCGAGGGTTCTGATATGTCGTTCCGCGTCGAGAACCGTCCCATGTTTGATCTGCCTATGGCCTATGTTTCGAACACTAATTTGGCAAACAAGAACGAGGTCAGCGTGGAGTTCCAGCCGCCTCGCACCACCGGCAAGGGCACCAAGCGGAAGGGCGCGCCTGATGAGCTGGTCGAGGTCCGCTTCTACGTGCCTGGAACCATTGCTACCGGTGCTGCTATCCCGGCAGCCAGGGACGATGACGAGAATATGTCGGTTGACGGCGAAAAGAGCGACAATGACGACGAGGTCAGTGCTGCGTCGGCGTTCCATGAGGCCATCAAGAACGCGGCGGATCTGGGCCAGGTCAGCGGCGACAGCATCGTGCAGTTCCCCGAGATCTTGTGTCTGACTCCGCGTGGCCGCTACGGCATCGACATGTTTTCGAACTTTTTGCGCCTGCGTGGCAAGACCTACGACTACAAGATCCCCTACGACAACGTCCAGCGCCTGTTCCTCGTCTCGAAGCCCGATGAGCTGCACATGATGTTCATCGTGGGCCTGAACCCGCCCATCCGCCAGGGCCAGACCCGGTACCCGTACCTGGTCCTGCAGTTTGTGCGCGACGAGGAGGTGGCTATTGATCTGAATCTCGAGGCCGACGAGGACGCCAAGCGCAAGACGGAGGCGGCTAAGCTGCGCAAGCACTATGACGAGCCGCTGTACCGTATTGTGGCTACGGTGTTCAAAGCCATGACTGACAAGAGGCTGATTGAGGGCGGCGGCTTTGGCGGCTACCACGGGTCGCAGGGCATCAAGGCGTCGCTCAAGGCCAACGAGGGCACGTTGTACCCGCTGGACAAGGGCTTTTTATTTGCGCCCAAGCCTGCGCACTATATTCCGCATTCGGAGATATCGAGCATCGTGTTTTCGCGTGTCGACGCATCGAGCTCCAACAAAATGCGCACCTTTGATCTCAAGTTCAACATGCATGGAGCGCAGGACTACCAGTTTGTCAGTATCAACCGCGAGGAGCACGCGACGCTTGAGGAGTATATGACTAAGCATGGCATCAAGATGCTGAGCGAGCTTAATGAGACTACTGCTGTCTCGTATAAGGGCATGGATGCGGATGACGATGACGAGTCTGATGAGGATGTCACTCCCGCCACTCTGTTGGGTGCTGGCGGTGGTGGTGCTGCGGCGCTTAATGCTTCGGTCGGCGCGATGGGCCTGGGTAGCGATGAGGATGAGAGCGAGGACGAGGACTTTGTTGCTGGCAGCGAGAGCGATATTCCTGAGGAGTACGATGAGAACTACGAGTCTCCCGATGACGCCGAAGAGTAGGCAACAGCAATTTTTTTTCTCTTCTTTTATATTCTTTTCATACGTCAATGCAAAAAATTAAAAAAAAAACCCCCCTCCTCAATTTCAAGGCCCATAGCAAGTGGCTATGCTACATTGAATTTATGGATGGAAAAGTATGAAAATAAAAAATAAAAAAACTATTGTTTATTACATATCTCACACACACTTTACAATTTTTTTTTTTGTACTTGAAGATGAAGATACGCTGTATAGTTATTCTCAATCGCCAGGATATCCCCGTGTATATGCGGAGTTTTGACGACACTCCGAGCGAAGACACTACTGTAAAATACCAGTACCTGGCACACACCTCTGTTGACGTTATCGAGGAGCGTATGGCTAACACCAAGTCAACCGATTTATACTTGGGATTACTTCAAACAGTCGGCGAACTAGCCATATACGGCTATGTGTTGAATACCGGGGCGCGTATAATTCTAGTAATCTCTGTACCAGAATCAATCGTGCGAAGCGCGGCGATACGTGAAATATTCCAGCAAATCCATGCTGGGTATATTGCCCTTGTATGTAATCCTTTTAATAACGAACAGGGTAAACTTGTTTCTAGCAAATTCGATTTAATTATTGGAGAACTAGGCCGTATCCATTCTAGTTAATAATAATGCCATAGTTTCCTTAATAAGTGTGTGTGGAGAATAAGCTGGTTGGATGAGGGGGTTATCTTTTTCTCTTCATTTTGTGTCTGTACGTTTTTTTTTTTTGTTATTTGAAAATATGGCTGAAACTTATTCGAAAAGGGATGTAGAGTTGATGAGGGAGGCTATAGAGGAAGGCAAAAAGTGTACTAGTGTCGATACCGCCTATAACGTTGGAGCTGTTATCGCTAGCGGAGACAAGCAGAAAATTCTAAGCACTGGATTTTCGCGACAGTACCCAGGAAACACTCACGCCGAAGAATGTGCTTTACTAGCGATTGCCAACGATAAAGAACAAGTACCTGAAACATCGGTTATGTATACAACCATGGAACCATGCTCGAAGCGCTTATCCGGAAACACACCCTGCGTCAATCGTATTATAGAATCAGGAATACGTCTAGTATATGTGGGAGTCAGAGAACCACCCAACTTTGTGCAATGCACTGGCGTCGAAGAACTGACCAAAAAGGGAGTAAAAGTAGTACATATTGCAGAGTTGGAAGCCGAGTGCCGTAAGCTAAATGAGCACATTGTGGCTAAATAATAAATACAAAAAAAAATATTAGGTATATGCTAATTGGTCGTATGTGACTTTACTTTGACGTCTGGTAGCAATGCTGCCCAGAAATCGCCATATTGCCTGTGTGACCCGGTATGGAGCAGATATAACATGGATAGCCAGAGTCGTAGACTGACGACGACTACGACGAGATGGCGAGGCTGGCATAGGAGACGCTGTGGGACTCGGAAGGGCACCAGCTGTGTATATCGGGAGTGCTGACATTGGCAGCATTTCGCTACTGTCGTCATCAGTCGCTTGGGACTGCTTGTATTTCATAGCAGCATACTCAAACGTAGTCATGCGCATAACACACAAACGCAAATGCAAGGTCAGCAGCATAGCTACAGATACCAGGCCAGCGGCCGCTAAAACCGCATAAAAGGCCAAGACTACCACTAGGGCTATTGCCGGCGGCGACATGACCTTGTTAAAATCCATCGGTGTTTGATTGAGGAACAAGCGAGCGGTGCGGTCAAATGCCGACTCATCCGTAGCAGCGAGGTAAACTAGACGTGCGGCGCCACTGAGGACAAACAATAGAGCCAGGAAGGCAAAGACCAGCGAAGAAAAGAACAGCCAGTAGTTCCTTTTACCCACACATGTATTCAGCCAACGACAGTGGTGGTCCAATCCGACCACACACTTGTTGCAGCGCTTACAGTGCCGCGTACCGGGACCAGCCTGGACACAGCATACGCGGCAGAGGCCCGTGGTGGGGTCAACGACAGGCACGCCCCACGTCTGCTTAAAGTAAATGTCACGCACTGAGTCCTTTGTCTCGGGCGCCTGCGTATCGATGGCCGATGCAGCCAGACTCAAACTATGCGATAAGGCGACGACCACAGCGCCCGCGATGTTCACAGCTGTAGCCTGAGGGTTGTAGCTGACAAGTGGGCGAACAAGCAATATGTAGCCGCCGGTTAGCAGCACAGCACCCATCCACTGCATGACGAAGAGCGGGTCGACTGGCAGGTGCAGCCCATGTGTGCGGTGCCAGAGGTTGTCAGCGCCTCGGGGTATCCCACTCACGGCTGGCAGTTTTGCTACTTGCTGCCATACTACCAGCGGATCGTCCAAGTCCGTTGTCACTACGTTCAAGGCCTGGTGTTGTGGAGGAGTAATGGGCGCTGGCCTTCGTCGCATAAGATTCTCTACATATGCGGCGTCCGGCTCAGGCCACTCTGGCACCCACCGCGACGCTCCAGTCTCGGTTTCTGACATGGGCGACGTTGGTGTCAGTAACAGCGGCCCACGAGCATCGTCCTCGTCGTACTGCATTTTGCTTAGCCCCTTTGCTACACCCGCTCCGCTGCTGGTTGCTGTTGCGGGCCATAGCGATAAAGCTGCGGTGGACGACTCTAGCCCTAGCAACTTTGCTGCCTTGGGCCGTACCTGTGCTGGGCTGACTCGGCCCTTGTAGTTGAGCACGGCAGTAGTAGCGTCATCAAACTCTGCATCCTCTGTGTTGACTGACGAGCGCCGCATACTGTGCAAAAAATATATAAAAGAGAAAAGAAAAGAAAGAAAAAAAAGTGACAAAGAAACTAATAAACAAAAAAAAAAATAACAAACAAACAGGAACAAACCCAGTCAAACACATAAAAAGAATGAAATGAAAGCAAAGTATGTGCGGCGGCTTGCTTCATGCAAAAGAAAGGGGGCGGTCGATTGAGCACCCACACCAAGCCACACACACACATATGCGGTAATTAGAATAATTGAAGAACCATTTATTTACGAGACAAGAAAGAGAGACAAAAAAGAACCGAGTGTCCAGCTGCAGGCACGAAATACGAAAAAAAAAAAAATTTGTTTTTATTGAAGCCTTTGGGCCCATGGTCCTTTTGTCCTCACCCCAAATTAGAAAAGTGATCGACATTTTTCGACTACTCTTAGAGAGACGCCAATGCCGCATCTCGCCAAATGTCAGGCAGTGCAGGATTCAGCAAAAACACTAGCAGATTCAGTAGTCCACTCAGACACGCCATCGCAGTTCCGTACACGTACAGTCCTCGCGATGGCTCCGCCGCCATGTTCATAGCCACTACTCCCAGCTGCGTAATAATCGGTACCAAAGGGTAGCATGCCAGTCGTTGCACTGAGCGCAGAAACCGCCGCTTATCCACATATGATCTCACTGCCATTGCCGCCCCGCCAGCACCCGCATGTCCGCCTACCACAGTCACCAAGTATCCGCGCCTTGAGCCATTATTCACTACAGGCTCTAGCGATTGCCGCCGGCCAACAGTCGGCGAGAACAGTCCTGCGCCTCCATCTCCTACCGAGAAATGGCTGCTGCCCGAGTCCTTCAATGTCTCGGTGTCATGGCTTTCGCGCACGGACGATGCTGACGTCAGACGGTTCCAGTCCCACTTTTCGGGCATACGCGGTGCTGCGATGACCTCTACTGAGCTGCGCCACATCGCCCAGATCCTCAGCGACAAAAGAATCGCTACGCCTGAGCAGTACGCAATCGTCAAAACTACCCACACGTAGTTGCACATCCACAGAACTAGGCGCCGCACCCAAGACTCGGCCGGCCAGTTGAAAGCATGCATGTACGGTACCCAGTAAATGTCACGCATCTGCGCTACGGCTATGGCTGGCAACAAAGCTGCCAAAACGACGCTGACTGGCACGTACCAGCGCTCCAGCCGCATGTAAACAGCTACTCGTACTTTTGTCAGTGTGCTCAGATGTAACTGAATCGAGATCGCGAGGGTCAGAAACACAAACAGCAAGGTGCTGAACATTGACAACCACAGGATAAAGCGTAGTCCGGACTTGGTCTGCCCCATCATCAAGTCGTTTTGCAGCATGACAATTTGCGCCACTGAGCTCAAAAGGTCGGCTAGCGCTACGTAGCCGGATACTCGGAGTGACAGCCGCTGCAAGTACTTGCGGTGCCGATGAGCAATGTGGGCTATCGCTGCTAGTACAAAAGCCGATGAGATAAGCGATACTATCGCCAGCGACTGGATGGTCATTACCCACTTGTCAGAAATAACAAATGACCACTCGTCTCCCATGACACTACCGTTGCCATTGCCTAGCGTTGCGGCAAGCTCCGCCAGCGCCTGTCCAATGTCTGCGGGAAGCACCGGGTGTCCAGCGCCGCTACTATCAGCACGCCCTGCTGGAGTATACATTATACAAAGAATCAGTTACGATTAATATGCAAAATAAAGATAGAAGGAAAAAAGTAAGAATGTCGTTAGTCGTTCGTTAAATGGATGGAAGATGAGATGAACGTAAATGTTGGACCGCTGGGCTTCATCCGTTTGTTTTGCCTCTCTATTTAAGCGCACAGACAACTCTTAGCAACTTTTTTGTGTTCTTGGCGCCGCATGTAAAACGAATAAAGACGCAATAGCTTTTTTATGTACTTCTTTAGGTTCTTTTCTTTCACTGTTCTTCAGCCATGAAGTCTGAGGCACCACGAGTGTCTTTCATGTCACTAAAAAGAGAAAAAGGAAAAACTGATGTGGCCGATCATTTTCAATTCCTTTAAACTAGGCAAAGACAAAAGGATCGCATGAATCCTTTAGCCTCTGTTCATACTAGTATTTCTTTGAGTTTCTCTTTCCCTTTGCTGCGGAAGTGTCAGCGCCATGTAGGCATGGTCCCATTTACCTATAAATATATCAAATTCTACGATTGTTTTCACGCGTTCACCATTCGTTTTTTGATAGTCCGTTTATGCTAAGCACCGTCATCTCAATAGCCGATGACAAGGATGTCTATTTTCCAAGTGCCGTAGTTTCCATTTTGCTGCTGTATCTTTGATATTTTAGATTCCAATGTACCTCTTGGTAAAAAAAAAAAAGTCTGCTCAGTGTTTCAAAGAATATTATCGATATATTGAAGCCCTGTGTGGACTTGGATTGTGAAATACTAATAGTCCTCTGTCTGAGACGGAGGCGCTAAATAAAAGTATGACCTAAACCACAGGCTTCAAGTTTCTGATAACCATATCGCGGTACGTGTCCAAAGCAGGTGGTTTACCCCCAGTGGCCTTGGCAGCTGCGTCGTCCCACTTTATGAGCTGAATTTTTTGCTCGAAGAGCGAGCGATACTCTAATCCGGAACCCCTGTCACTCCCAACGGGGATGGTTTGTCTAAATAGTAGCGAATGCAACACAAAAAGGTCGATTTCGGTTGCAGGATTAGCGGCTGAAAGGTAGCGCTTGGCCAAGACGATAGACTCGACCAGCTCGCACGTCTTGTTGGAGAACCCGAGCTTGCGCTCATTGAAGTCATCGGCCTCGTAGCGATCAACGGCAATAAAATCTGGGACATAGTCAACTAGGTGCGGCATCTTTAGCTTCATGTCACGAGTGTCACTACGCTGCTCTGGTAGTAAATGGGGGCACCCGATATTGAGCATGAGCGCGGCCAAAATGGTTTCTTCATCGGCACCCTCTGTCTTGGCGAGATTTGCGACTTGAAGTGAATGTGCTAGCTGTGTCATTCTTCCGCTAATGTGCTCCTTCCTGCCGGAAAGTTCGAGTAGCTGGAACACCTTGGCCACACGTTGCTCAGGAGTCATGGTAGTGGTAGTGGAGGACATTGTAAAACAAAGTGTTGATCAAGTTGGTTAGTATTGGTTGTGGTTGTGAAAGATATTGGTGTTCGTCAATTTGAGAGACCACGCCAGGCACTGTACCTTTTATAGCATTCTGATAACGAGCGAGCCCTTTCGTGGGAATACATGGAGTGGCCAGCAATGTTAAACCTAATCCGCTATTGTCACCTGTGTATTGACAATGTGAATTGAACATGTACATCGTTGCATCAGGGTGCGATAATCACCCTTAATCTACGGCAGCAACACATGGCTTAATACATGTTTGCAAGCGCCTTGCAAATCGCCAAATATGCCGCCTGCGGGCGTATTGGCATAAATCGAAGAAGTACATTGTCTGCTAGTTGTAGAACATTCTTTATTCTCATACCTATGTGTAATCTGAACGCTGCCAACTAGGTTCCCCGACATTGCCATAGCAAAGTCATTTTTACAATAAAGTATGAGCACATGTAAGTGATACGAAAATCTCATTTTGAATTATATACGCAAACTATTAAAACAACTAGTCCGTTTTCTTTTCTTTGCACGATGGGTCAGATGTGTCTTTCTGTCCGTAATCTCTGTCTCATTTGTTAACCTTGGTCGACGTACTAGGACTGCCAGTGTATGCGGCTGGTTTGCGCTGTCCCAATTTTGGAACCAGCAGCTTTGGTCTATCAACCGACAATGTGGTGGACTTGTTGATGCTCATATTCGACAAGTTACCAACCAGTTGTACCTTGGGCCGAGTTGGCCTGGCGACAAGCCTCACAGCCTCTGAAAAATTATTCAGATCAGATCCAAATGGCTGCTCCACATGCATGCCGCTGTCGTTGAGAGCCATCACAGGTTCTGCCAAGCTAAACCGAGCCATGGGTAGGAGGGATTGGGATCCAGTCGCCAGAATCGTCACTTCAGGAGTTTCGATAGGAGGAATTCTCTGAGCGGGTGGGAGTTGATGCCATCTGTTGTTTACCGTACATAATGTTTAACGCCTCTCTCGTGTTTTTGTCCATAAACCTACTGGCCGCGTCCGCGTCGAATTTGCGCTTGCACCCAACTTCAATCACTATTCCCCCGAGCTTAAACATTTCCTCATAGTACTCAGCTTGCAGCGATCCTTCCAGTGACAGGTCAGTAAGGGATCTGCGATGTGGGTTTGCTATCCTGTTGAGTTTCAAAAAGTCAGACTCGACAGTCCCAGAGTTAGCAAATATTGTGGCAATGCCACCTACAAAATCGCAGAGCAAAGGGTTCTTGCGCCCCAGCTGTTCCCATGCTTTGTCAAATGTCATCTCGTCTGTTTGCGAACTAATAACAGTCTAAACTAGCCCCCTTTCTTTAAACACAGCTACCATCTTGGCAAGTGCAAGCTCCACCTGTCCAGCCATGTCCTTCCCATGTATGTCGCCAAATTGCTTGAGGAAGGGCTTGTACTTTGTTGCAAACTCGAGGCCGGACATTTTTACCAGCTGACAGGGAAAGATGGGTGGCGATTGCTCTCGGCTCATCTCATTGTTAAGGTCAAGAAGTGTGCATACCCCAAATACTCCGGTTAGTATGGACGTAATGAATACGTAGAAAATAGATATCAAGTTTGCATTTAATGTCAAATAAACTGAGAGCTTTAGAGAGAAAGACAAGTGTTAAGAGCTGTGAGAAGATGCCAAAACATCGTTGACAAAACCATTTGGGCGGTGGTTCATTTTTTAAAAAAAGGAGTGGGCTTGCTACTAGTGTTTTAAACAAGCCTGGCTATAGAACCACTGGGCTGGTGACAATCGAGAGTAAACTGATTTATTGCATTTTGCATAAAATCAAGTAAGAAAAATAAATGATTTTTTGGAAATTATTCGGTGTGGGATTTTTGCCAAAAAAAATCCCACAGCGAACACGGCCTAGAGTAGAGAGTAGTGCCAGAAGGGAACATTGATAGTAGTTGACTGGTAGACCAGTGTATTGGAATAATTGCAAATGTGAGACTGCCATGCATCAAAATTACATGGGGCTGTAAGAATAGGTCGACTGCAGCCATAGGAGCTGAGATGTGCCAGTATTGAGAGTGGGAAAGTTGTGGATGGTGTGCACAAATGCTAACAAGGAGTACAATTATGCTGTAATCTGGAGTCATGTAGTCAGGAAAACTGCGATATGCAAGCAATGCCAGAAGAAATATAAGAAAAACTAACTCTTGAGGAACGACGTACAGATTGGAGGTTGAAACCGACAAACATTTTGGATAATTGTGTGTCATTGTACTTGATTAGAAGAGCTCATAGATAGCCAAATACGTACTGTACATAGTCTATCGCATACATGTGGCCAGCAGTGCAGACAAGTTGTGAGCATTGTCAACAGACAGTCTTTTAGATAGTATCTACAAAGCAAAGTTCATTTTTTATAATGTCATTGAACTGCTTTTGCAGAAAAAAAACTATTATCTTCAAAGGACTCTTTACCCTTTGGCTACTCTTTTGCAACGCCTGCCTTCAAGGCGGCTAGTACACACTTTGCTTCTCTTCTACCACATTTTTTATTTATTTATTAAAAACTTTTCTTTTTGATTTTACAATGTCTCTTCTACTAGGCCTTCCAGATCACTTATTTACGCGAATTCTTTTTACGGAAATCCACTGTCTTCGCTATAGATTGAATGCCCGGAGTGAAGCATCACTGTTTCAAGCTAGCGATACACTATTCAAGTTCTATGATTCATGTCATAGACTAAGAACGGTAGCTATGAGAATACTCAGCAAGCACGCCTACATTCTATGCAGCAGTGATTTTGGCCGGCAGTTGTATACATTAAAAGCTGGTTTGCCCCTCAGCTCAGTCATTAAAGAAAACCTCCACTGTCGAGTGCTAGCAGCTTACTTAGATTTATCATATGAAAATATTCTCAATGGCACAGTATTGGAGATGCTGCACAATGAAGAATATACAGAGGCAGTGTTTTCAAACATTAGATTTGTCACAATTGATTTGTCAGTAGGCGACCCATCAAACATTCCAGAAGACTCGATTTGTGAAGCAAATATACACAAGCTTGCAGAGAGGCTAAACTATATGATGCCTAATGTTTGGGGAGTCGATATCACCTGTATCAATAAGGTTGAAATGTATTCTCCAATTGAGTCAAATCATTTGAACACAATAATCAAAGATCTATTCAGTAGTAAACGCAGTCTGACGAACCTTTTACCAGTTGCTAAATTTACACTCACAATGCCACCTGCTCTTTCCAACCTGACAGATCTAGTCATTAACATGAATTGTAGTGAGGACTGCCTAATGGAACTGGCTCGATTAAATTGCCTTACACTAGAGAGACTTCGAATCGAAGATAGATATTTTATGTTATTTAGGCATGTGTTTAGGGGTGGTGATGATGTCGATATTCAATATCCTGTACTCAAGAAATTAGATTACAAGTGCTACGCTAAACGACCATTGAGAGGTTTAGTCGCCCTAGAGCACAATCCATTTCCAGCACTAGATGAGCTAATCATTGATTCACCACATATGGTTGACAACAGTTTTATGTTGGAGAAATGTCATAAACATCTCAGTAAACTGCGAATGGATGTTTTTGGCCAAAGAGCCCTGGCGCTACGCCGCAGTAAGATATTTGCCAAGAATGGACTTCCCAAAGCCAAAAAATTTGAAATAGCGTTTTATTTAGAGGATATTGAGAACAACGTAGGTCAAGTCGAACAGGTTCTAGACAGTGTGCTGCAAATGGCACCACTTGTAGAAGTACTCAATGCTGAATTACTCACAAATTCCCATTACAACATTGATATGTCAGCAATGACTGAGCCAATGAGTTTGCAACGACTGGAATGTTTGGTGCTTTACGGTGTCCCAATACCACTTTTATTAATGGTACAAATACTAAAGTCTGCACCACGTTTAATATCGGTTAATATCAACCCTAACACAGTCGAGTTTGAAGAGTCAGAATATGTCACTGCCGATTTTGTCCATGGTTTTTGTAAATCAAATACCCACTTGGGTCCTAATTTGAATTTTATCAGATTTTCTGGTTGCTCATATCATAGCACCAGAGGTGTAACTCACTATGCGCTTCTGCTTGCTTTAGCTTGTTCTCGTGTACTTGACATTTGCTACCCTCTTTGCGACATGCCATTCAGCAATAGCTGCAAGGAGCTTATTAAGAGCACAGTATACCTTCCGTACAAAAATAGATTCGGCAATGTCAACTGGCACGAAGGTGACAATATATTAAACCAGTTCCCTATTTTTGATCCACAACAAAGCAGTGAGCCGGACCATACAACATAGTCATAATTAAGAAACATGTAGTACAAAATAGTAAGTTTAAATGGAGTGACATTAATGAAATAAAATTGTAAATGAGCTAAATAAATATTCCAACTACTCTACAAGTTATACGGCAGGCCGTGTTCGCTGTGGGATTTTTGGCAAAAAACCCACCCTGAATAATCCCCAAAAATGATTAAATTTATTTTTCTTAATTTTATGCAAAATGCAATAAATCAGTTTACTCTCGATTGTCACCAGCCCAATGGTTCTATAGCCAGGCTTGTTTAAAACACTAGTAGCAAGCCCACTCCTTTTTTTAAAAAATGAACCACCACCCAAATGGTTTTGTCAACGATGTTTTGGCATCTTCTCACAGCTCTTAACACTTGTCTTTCTCTCTAAAGCTCTTAGTTTATTTGACATTAAATGCAAACTTGATATCTATTTTCTACGTATTCATTACGTCCATACTCACCGGAGTATTTGGGGTATGCACACTTCTTGACCTTAACAATGAGATGAGCCGAGAGCAATCGCCACCCATCTTTCCTCGTCAGCTGGTAAAAATGTCCGGCCTTGAGTTTGCAACAAAGTACAGGCCCTTCCTCAAGCGATTTGGCGACATACGCAGGAAGGACATGGCTGGACAGGTGGAGCTTGCACTTGCCAAGATGGTAGCCACGTTTAAAGAAAAGGAGGTAGTTCAGACTGTCGTTAGTTCGCAAACAGACGAGATACCATTCAACAAAGCATGGGAACAGCTGGGGCGCAAGTATCCTTTGCTCTGGATTTTGTAGGTGGCATTGCCACAATATTTGCTAACTCTGGGACTGTCGAGTCTGACTTTTCAAAACTCAATAGGATAGCAAAACCACATCGCAGATCCCTTACTGTCCTGTCACTGGAAGGATCGCTCCAAGCCGAATATTATGAGGAAATGTTTGAGCTCGGGGGAATAGTACTCTGATATAGCCAAAAGTGTATTTAATAAACAATGCTAAAAAGAATTGAATGTGATGAGAGTGAAAACACAGGTGTTGGAGTTAGAAAGAAGAGAGAGGGAGTGGTTGTTGTTAAAGTCGGCATGTGCGGGATATATAAAAAGAGAATAATGATAGAAGTAAACAGTGAGAAATTACCAGGCACAGCAAGGCAGGAGATGTGCTGAGCGGTCTGCAAAAAATGATCCAACTTGAGAAATGGAGGGAGTAAAATCTCCATTTTCATCACAAAAAAATTTAAACCTAGCTGCATAAAAGTAAAACCCATCCACAACAAAAATTAGGTTGTGGAGTTTTCCCTATATCCCCGACAAAAATGGATATCCCCAAAACTCCACGACAAACGCGGCCTGGTCTACGTTATTAGAATGTTTTGGAAAATATGCATTAGTAAAAATGAGACAATACACTACAGTTATCGTAAACACACTATAAAAGACCTCTAATTGGCAGTAGTGTGAGTACTTGCGCTGCGTTTTAAAATGTTTGGTGAAAACAACCCTAGGTTCCGAGTTGTCGAAAAAGTGAGTGTTTGGCCCCTCACTCGAGAGCTAACACGAGGAGCATTGGTCATTGTGTCAGCGCGACATTTAAATGGAGTAAGTTTATAAACGAAAATTCCAATGAACAAGAATCAATTGGACAAATACAAATTAATAAGAATGAGAGCAATACAAGTTATTAATTATTGACGCAGCCGGATATGACAATAGATTTTGTTGCATTATTACAAGCAGTCCAGTTAATGAGCTAATTTGACATATGCCACACCAGACATGGTTAGTCTAACAATATGACTTGAAAAGGGTTACATGATGTTAAGGACTATATTCAATTGAAATTAACAAGCAAGCGATATCTCAACTTGGCAGTTTGCTTTAGGATCTTTCGGCCCACTAGTGATAAACGCAATACCAGGGATTTCTTCTGGAATACCATTCAAAAGCCGATGTGGTCCATAGGGCGCATTGTCAGGGAGCTTAAAATCGTATCTGCGCAAGAGATTAGCCAGCGTAGTGTACAGCTCGACCCACGCCACATTGCGTCCAATACACATGCGCACACCCGAACTAAATGCAAACATATTCTTCCAATTGCTCTCAGCATCAGCACCCATGAACCGCTCTGGATTGAATCTGCATGGATCTGGCCAAACATCGCTGCTACAATGGGCAGCAGCAATTCCGAGGCATATCTCGGCAGTGTCGTGAGGAATGTAATAGCCACAGACCGTTGCTCCACTTCCGTCCATTGGGAGGCGGCGTGGAAGGTAGCTAGCAACTGATGGGCTCACTCGCATAGACTCGTTGATAACAGCTGTTAGGTAGGGCAAGCGCATACGAGCCTCTTCGTAGTGAATAGGAGCCGAGTGGTCGGGAAATTCTCGGCGGATGTCATCGCGCAGACGCTGGTACACATCGGGATAATGCATCAAATGCATAATAGTCCATGACAACGTGTTGCTGGTCGTATCAGTGCCTGCGGCCAGTAACAGCACGGTCTCCGAAACCAAACTAGGCATGTCAATGACTTGGCCAGTCATTGGATCCTTGGCATCAATGATCTTTTGCAAAAGATCCACACGTGGCGGCTTACCATTTTCGGCAATAAAGGCTTTGCGAGTTTCGATCGAGCGATAGACAACAGTGGTAACGTAGTCCTTGGCTTCAAATAGAGATTTGAATGCCCAGCGCATACGTCGGATAATCGGAAGACGACCAAACATTGCCAGTAAAATCAGCATTTTGTGGAACGCGTCAGTCATCGTGGTGTCACCCTGAGACAATACGTTAAAGCTCTTGCCAAATCCCAGTATACCAATAATGTCAAAGCTCATACCGTGGAATCCATAGTGGTAATTGACAGTTGCACTGTTCGCTGTAGGGGATTCTTTCAGCGCCCTATCCCATGCCTTTATCAGCGAGAGTACGCCATGCTCGAGGATGAGGTCTTCCATGGAGCGAATTGACGACATGGAGTAGAGACTGCCAAACTGGCGGCGGCGTGTGTGATTAAGCTCAGGGTCAGAAGTCGAGAATAGAGTTGGCACCAGATATGTGCTGCGCTCGTAGTTGGCGCCCTTGCGAAAGTTGTGTGTAGCGAGGATGCGGCGCAGCTCTGAGGCATTGGACACTGATACCTGGTCGCGGCCTAGGCGCACTACCTCGCCGTATTGCGTATGTAGCCCAATCGAATACTCGCAGTATGTGCCTCGAATGATGTTGTAGAGTAGCGGCAGATTGGTGAACGAGTTTATGAATGGACCAGGGATTTTGTTCAATGGAGAAAAGATGAGGCGTAGTAAACTGCGACTAACGACAAACAGCACATATAGCGCCAAAGTCGTTCCAGCAAGGGCAAACATTGAAGTCGAGTCAAAAAGTGGTGGCGGTAGCATTGTGATAGTATTGTTGATGGAGGAGACGTGTCGAGGAAAGGGGGGATGTGATATACCAAAAAAAGGGGGCTTTATATTATTATGTAAAATGAAGGATCGATAAGAGGCATAAACATATGAAAAAAAGGTCACATGCTCAAAAATGCATGTACGCTTTGGCTATTGTTCTCATAACATGAAGGCGCTTAAATACAATTACATTTGAATGAATATAAGTTCAGCACCACATGTGCTTGTCAGTATCAGAACAAGACACATTGGTGATTTGCACAGCAGGCATATGCTGACCCAATTCCCGCAATTCATCTAGGTATTCTCTCTGCGTGGCAATGCGTAGAATAGAGGGTATGCGCATAGCCATATGTACAATCCTGAGCAAAGCGCGATGCTGGCGACCAGGCGAGGGCTCCAACAGCCATACCTCCAAATCCTCCAACGTAATGCTCAACCAGGGGCGTTCTTGCAACTCTGCTGGCAAATACTTTTTATGGCGAGTTGTTCGACTCAAATACTCATGCGTTCTGCTAAGCACCTCAGTAACAGTGACTCTGAGTGATCGGAGTAGGCCAAAAGACAGCAATATCTTTTCTACCTCCGGCATACGCAATCCCGTGTTAAGCGTTAGATGGCGCAATCCAGATAGACCGAATTGTGCTGGCAGCTCGATAAAAATCTCGGGGCCGACACTAAGTGAGAGTGAGCGCATTGTAGGCATATCGGCTTGCATCGTTTGGGCCACCCACTCTTCAATTGCACCCTCATTGCCTTCGGTAGTGGTGGGATTGCAATCGGGCACATCGCCGTTGAAGGAAATCAGGCCAGTAAAGGGCGTCAGCGAGAATTTAGAGATTTTGTGGGCGCATCGACGGAGAGCTAGGCGAGTCAGCTGCGAGCGGGGAAAATTCTCCAAGAAATATGCAGTCTCATACGGATATCCTTCGACAGCCAAAGCAGTTAAGCGCGGAAACAATGGCCACCCATTGCCTGTTGTAGAGTCGCGGCTAGAACGACGACCCCAGTGCTTGTGTAAGTGCCGGTGTCTGCTGTCTTCGGGTATCCGTGCGGCTGCTGGGTTAGCACTGAATGTCAGTCGTAGTTCTCGCAGGCTAGTAAAGTCAGAAATACTGCTGCTGAAAGGACCCCAGATGTCATCAGGCGAGACTGGGCCGATATCCAGGGATATCAGTGATGCTGAGGCTGTTCGAGGAACAGATACGATATTGGAGTCTGTCAATGAACTGCGAATAGTCAGCCGCGTCAGAAAGCGCGGAAGCTCCTCTGCGCCCAAGCGAAGCGGTACTCGAGCCAGTACAGTCAGTGCGCGTAGCTGAGACAACTTGGCGATAATCAAGTCGTCCAAGGCGAACAGTCCAAAGCTATCGCGTGTATTGGATAGTGCGTTGATATGCGACAAGCGAGGCATACTCACTGCCAGACTGTGGTTGAGGGCCGCAATAGCCGTGTCGTTGGCCGACTCCATATCAGATTCGATTACTGAGACTGGCGGATGATAGAAATACAAGTGTGTGATACTGGGCCACACAAACTCACAGAACCGACTAGCGCTCACTGTTGCCGCCATTTCTGTAGGACTCTGGGTCTCGGTGGAGAATACCAAGAGCTGAGTAGTCTTTGGCGCATAGCCGCTGTTGAGTATCAGCTCAATGTTGGTCTTTACCAAGCTCATATGTCGTTGGGTAGGTATGGCCCATGTTGCCAGGTCACCCCCGCTGCTGTTGCCTGCTACGACTGTGGCTACTCGGTAGAAGAGTTTGGCGGCACGTACTCGCCATGAATGACTGACGCTCAAGATAGGCACCAGTGCTTGGTGACCGAGCGGCAGACTGAGCGCACGCATGTTGTGGTCTCGCATAGGTAGCCAGAACAAGTGCTCAAAGATGCGCGTGAGGACGCGTCCTGGCAGCAAGTCATAGCTGGTGAATCGGATCGAGCTGCTCATATCAGTAAAGCAAAAGAAAGTATCGAGAACATTTAAAGAGATGAAAAAGGTGAACAATTTTTTTAGTCAGCCCAGGCCTTGACACATGCAAGCGATTTGTGCTACAAAGTGTGATCTCTCTTTTTTTCCCTTTTATTTTCGTCATACTCTATTTTCTTCTTTTTGTAATATACTTTTATTTTCAATGCATAGACCGAATTGTCTACTCCGGCTGAGTGCGGCGTTGCTGCTGCTACTGGGTTCTGTTTCGGGTTTGTCGAGTAGCAAATTTCGGTTCAAGCTTAATCAGCTATACGAAGTAAACATTGGGTTGGAGAATCTACGCGGAACACCCCTGGCGTTCGGAGACTTTAGTGGCCAAAACGACCAACTAGTCGATTTATTCGTGGCGACTCCGGACCAAAAGACTGTTCAGCTGTGGGAATGGCGTCGAGGCACCAAAGAGTTTGTACACTTGGACTCGGCCGATATCAAAGTAGCCTCTGGTTTCTCAGTTAGCAATGTAATCCCCGGTGACTACGATATGGACGGCAAACTGGACGTATTGGTGCAGAGTACGTCGAGTAAGACGAAGGAAGTGAAGATGCAGCTGTTCTTAGGCGATGCTTCCAAGGGCTTTAAGGAGTATGGGCAATTGGAGTCGGCGAACGATGCTTTGCCGTTTGCTTTTGATTATGACGGCAGTGGTCGTATTTCGCTACTGGGCGGAGTTCCGTGGACGCAGCGTGAAGACTCGTCGGCTCCCCCGACTTGGGTGTGGACTACCGCCAGTCCAGCTCCAGCTAATGCCACTGCTCCGGCTCCACCGCCGACATTGCTCGCTCTAGCGCCAATGGGATTGCCATCTAGCGACGCAAAGACGAAAATGTGCCAGCCAGCCAGCCCCCACTCCAGCGCCTTTGTTGATCTGGATGGCGACTGCCGAGCCGACCTGTTTATTGTGTGTCAGGGCAATGAGGAGTATCAGATCTGGACCAGCTCCAAAGCCGGATTCATCTACTCGCAGACGGGCCGCTTGCCCTCTGGTGCTGGACCTGTATCGTTTGCGGACATGAATGGCGACGGGAGCCTGGACATGGTGGTACCGATAGTCGGAAAGTCGCAGATCCACATACTCTACAACGAGCAGCGGCCACTGTGTATTGGCGCGGCGGCTCGTAATAAGCAGGCTGGCGAGTGTCGTGAGTTTGAGCGTATCTGCGAGGCTGACAAGCAGTTCAAGTTTACGCCGCCTGGCGACTCTCAGGTAATCGACGTAGCTTCATTATGGGCTGGCGAGACGTTGCTGGCGTCTGTCACTGACTTTCAGGGCCAAGCGCCGCCCGCAGTGCGGCTGGGCGATATGGATCTCGATGGGTTTCCTGACATGGCGTTTGTCACTAAGCGTGGCAATGGCGAGACGCGAGTGCGGCTGGTGCGCTCCGTTTCATGCAAGACTGGCGAGTGTAAGGTCGGCAGTCGCAAGCAGCTGGATGGCCGATCGTACGTGGCGGTGGCTGACGGAGTGGCAGCGCTTGAGCAAGTGGGGGGCGCGCAAGACGTCAGCTTCTTTGACGTTGATGGGACTGGCACTCTGGCGCTCCTCGTGTACTACCGCGATGGCAAGGGGCAGAAGCGAGTGACAGCCATGTTTAACAACTTTTTCACCGACGCCTTCTTCATCAAGGCTCTTGCCTGCCCCCACCTCAGCGGCAAGTCCTGCGTGGGTGGCATTCCGGGCCCTGCCTTCAAGTACGTATTGGTCACTGACTCGGGGAAGAAGCACGTCGCGCAGTCGGCACAGGCCCCGCAGACCGCGTACCGGGCTTTGTTTACGCCGTATACGGTTATTGGCATTGGAAGGACTAATAACTATATTGAGGACTTTTCGGTCGGGTCGCCTGGCTTCCTGGGCCACCATGAGCGGTCGTTCGAGGGTCTGATTCCAAACTCGCGGGTGGTCGTGTTTCCGGTCAATTCCACAGAGGACTGGCGCTTGGAGCTGTATATGAATCGATCGGAATCCACGCCCTATATTCTGGCTACTCTTTTGTCGTCAATGGCCATTCTGGCTATCACCGTGTTTGTTCTGGGCAAGCTGGAGCGCAAGGCTGACCAGCGCGAAAAGCAGCGTGCCTTGCATGCAATCAATTTCGACGCTCTGTAAGCTATTTTTTTTTCAGCAATACATTTGACTAGAAAGATAGAAAAAGAAAAGAAAAGAAAAACGGTTTAAAAAGTATGACCTTTAGTCCTTCACCCGGTACTGCATGCCGCTAGGCGTTTGCGATATGCGACGAACAATTGCAGGCCGTACAGCTGGCGCGGCGCCAGGCGCAGGGGCGTGGCCCAAGCTTGAGGAATCAACAGAGGCAGTTCTGCCCAGGTGAGGGAGGTTTCCACTGACGCCTGGTGGCGACAGCCCGGTCGGGGGATTAGACGCAGTATCATCTCCCACTTCGCTAATATGGTGGGCAGCAGGCGGCGACAACCCCGACGGATTGGCCATCGTTCCAGCCGCTCCTACGCTGATGCCAATACCAGAGACAATAGGCAGACCGCCGCTGCTAATGCTCGATGACGACCCAGCCAGTGGCGGCGGGGCTTGGGTGGCGGCTAGCTGCTGGTGTGGGATGGACTCGGGCGACGGGTGCTTTAAGCCAACCGCATCATCACTCTTGCCAGCCTTGGACATTGCATAGTCTCCACTGTCAAAGTACTTGCGCTCAGGTAAGAGCAATTTGCCCTTACCCTTGGCTTTCTGACCGCCAAGCTGCCCGTACTTGATCTGCATGGGGTCCTTCCGCTGCTCCGGAGTCAAATTCTACAGACAAAAAAAAATAAAAATTGGAGTGTTTAGTTTTTGAAATTGAAATTGTTTGCGTAGTAGTAGTCTAAAAACTATTTTGTATACCTACGCTAATGTCAACCTTGCCTCGGTTTGGGTTCATTTTTAGAGAGAGTTAGCAATATAAGAAATATAAAAATTTGAATAAAAAAAACGAGTATTAAAGAACAATTTGAATTTCCGAGTAAGAGACAAAAACTCAAAGAGACATAAAAGGTAGAAAGGCCCAGAGCTCCTTTTTGCTCATCATCAAGCTCCGCCTTTTTGCTCTTTAGTTTTTTTTGTCTGGATCAGGGGGAGTGAACCGGCCGCCTCTGGTCGCGTGCTTTATTGTGAGCCGCTGAGCCGCACAAAAAAAGAGTGGTATTGCGAGGGATGTTTACTCTAACGAAACGTATGCAGGGGCTTCCGAATGGTCAAAGCTTCTCGAGAAGAGAGAAACCCAAGAGACCCTTTCTTCTTTCTTTTTCCTTGTTATTTTTTATTATTATTTCTTTTCTTTTAAAAAAAAATATGTCGCTGGTGGTAAATGACCCGTTGTTGCAAATATCCGAAATAGTCGGACACGCTGGGCCTATGCCGAGTGATGCAGAGACAGTAGAGTCACTTTACAAGCTTTACGCGTCCTCGGCAGACATTCGCGCTTGCCTACGACTAGTAGACCCGGCGTATATGGATGCCCTATCTGCAGCACATCTCGCTAGCGAAGCAGTGAGGAAGGGTGGTGGGGATATCGTTATGGATATTGTTGGCGCGGGAACACGCATGACGAGGCTTCTTCTGGCACATGCCCTGAATAGCGACAGTGGCAATAGCAGCGACACGGCAGCCACTATGCTGGCCGACATAATAGACAACTCTGCAATTAATTGTCCCCAAATACCCGTGGCTTCCGGCGTAGCGCAGGCCCTGCTGATGAGAGTCAGAAGCGGAAGGCCAATACGTGCCCACGCTAGACTACTAAGAGTTGCTGGTAGTGGAGGCAATCAGCAGCTGTTGTGTGCGGTAGTCGACGCTATAGTTGCTGCTCCCTTGGGCAATTCTGCGACTGATGGGAGCCGCCTGTCGCAGCTACTGTGTGTTGCGGCTCAGCTCATTGAGCAGGACAGGCGTGGGGCACTGGCGGTGCTTGCGGGCTTGGAGTCCCTGCGTGGGTTTGCTCGCCACGTCATCAAACTCCTCAGCGTGCCAGCGCCCATTGTCGCCGCGCCAGCCCTGCATCTTCTGACGCTGATTCTGCTGCATCCTCCAGCCAAAGTCACTGCGGGGCAGCCGCAAGTATCGCCGCTGACAATTTTGGCTGATGGGCTTTGTGGAAAGCTGTTTGATGCCACGCACATCGGCCGTACTCTCGTGCTAGCAGCCGACCTATGCCTCAACTGCCAGCAAGCGGGCAACGGACATGGCACAGTCGACGATGATTTGGTAGTCTTGGACGCTGTAGCTGGCATGGTCACAGCCATTGCCCACTGCGAACAGTCGAGTAATCCGGCATTACAGGCTATTCGTGCGGCATTCTTTGAGTCGACCGAGATTGTACCAGCAATTGTCCATGTGGTTGCTATGGCCAAACTCGACCGGCGCTACTTACACTCCTTGCTACGCATGGCTACGGCTATAGTTGCTCGTCCCGAAGACGCCTCTTTGCCGCTAGTCCGTGCATTGACTGGCGAGTCTCAAGGCACTTTGGGTCTGCTGCCATCAGTCATTAGCGAGCTGTTTGAGCTGGTACTGTCGGGAATCGAGGACATTGACGATGCCATGCCGCGCTTTGGATATAGCTTGCCTGGGTCGTCTGAGGAGCCCAGGCTGCCACGCGTGTCTAGCGATGAGTCGGGCTGCTGCTGGCTTGCCAACTGCCCAGCTACGAACCGCCGCGACGTTGCCCGATTCATATGCGTAGCGTTTAACTGCCCTCCTCCGCCCGGAGCGGGAGATGAAGCTGAGCGCTGGGGTCCATTGATAATAGAAGCCGTGTCTGTGGCGCTCGGGCCGCTCTTCACGCGGCCTTCTCCGCCACTCGAGCCCACTTCATTGATGGGTAGGTACTACTGGGTCGATAAGCCCGTGCTGGGACTAGCGCTATATTTGGCAGGCGGGTCTTTGGAGTTCCGCGCACTGTGGCAGAAATATCTCGCTGCTACCAACTGGCCCACCACCGTCTGTCAGGAGGCAACATCTGGCAATATGTTGTCGTTGATGTACCAGGAGATAGCCGACGTCTTTACCATGCCCTCGCCTAGTTCGGCTTTGGCGGCGTTCCTTGACGACAAACTTTACCACCAGGCTGGCCATACTCAGGAAAGCGCAAAGTCGGTAGCAATGCAGAATGACTTGGTGGCGGCTGCTAGCGTGGCAACGCCCTCCAACTCGTCATATACCTCGTCTGGCGCTGCTTCACCGTACCAGGCTGATGGCGACAATGACGTCATAGCTATTACTGACATGAGAGTAGCGGCAGCTGCAGCCAGTGGACCCCTCGGTCAGGAAGGGATGGGTGTCTCCACTCCGGCTTTGCAGGCGGGGGAAGAGAATGGCTCATCTGCTAGCGCTTCTGGCCAAGTCTACTCAGTGGTTCTTAGACAGTGGTTGCGGACATGCGAGGCCGAGGCAGCTCTCGAATTGGCAAAATCCACCGACAACGTTACCGATCCCATCAGACTGCAGCTTTCGGGAATTATTCGCCAGGCACGGCTGCTTGTTGCTCCAGCCACAGTAGCCAGTATCACGGGCAATGGTGCTAACCCACTCGATACAAGTGAGCCGCCAAGCTTCTCTGTGATTACAAGCCTCATATCCGGAGTATCGACAGCCGCCAGTCTCCATCGCCAGCACTCGCTCTACGTCACCGCGCTAAAGGCAGCAGTCACTCAGAGTGTCCAACAGAGCCACGACCGCCTACTAGCCAGCACTGACACCGAGCTGATGTACCTCAACGGTGAGCTGAACCGAGCACAGGCACGTGCGGAGCAGCTCTCAGCTGATCTGGGGCAGACGCGGAAGCTAGCGGACCGGTGGTCTACAGACCACAACGACCTGCGTCAGCAACACAATGAGCTTCAGACCAAGCACCGGAAGATCGAGACGGAGGCCGATGAGTGGAAGCAAGAGTGTGTTAGAGCGCGCGACCACTTGGAGCTGAGCGAGCGAATTGCCCGCGATGCGCATCAGAATTTGATAGTGCAGCATGAGGCCGAGAAGCAGCGCTGCGTGGAGAGGGCTATTGAGGCTCATCAGGGCGCGTGGGACCGCCGTCATTCAGCAATGTCTGATAATGTCGCTGCTTTGGAGCGGGCCCTGGCTGAGGCTGTGCCTCGTCTGCGCGTGCTTGAGACGCAGGCTGAGACTGAGCGCCTGGCCAATGCCGAATTGCGTGTTCAGAACGCTGCTATGACTGCCAAACTGGCTGACCTGGCACACGCTGCCACTGCACTGCATGGCATAGCACAAAGGCCACACTGACTATAATAATACTTTATGCATAACTATATATCTACTCTTCAATAACAACATTATCTCTCTTCTCGAGCCGCCCAACAGCATCGTCGATCTGACGGAACTGCCAAGTCCAACGAGCATTGTAGAGAAACTGACGCAAATCAAAGCGGTTATCATCAGGCGAATATGCCTCTGCGTGGTAAGCCGGAGTCAATGTAGTCATTTTATGGCGGTTGACAGCATAGTAAAAGAAGAACCGCTTGACCTTGTCCCCAATCTGCCTAGGCGTAAGCTGCGCCTGGCTCCACACATGCAAGAGCTGAGCGAACATGGAGTACGGCCCGCATTTTTTGATCTTGCGCAGACGCCCATACACACCTAGTTCGTTATAAGTCATGCCCATCTCGTCCTCGTCGCTCTGCACATAGCCCGGCGAGAACGGCACCAGCTCCGCCGACGGAACTGCGTCGAGGAATCCGCCCAGTACTTCGAGTTGCATATGGTCGCGTGCGTACTCGATAAAGCCGCGTAGATCTGCCTTGCTAATAGACCCGATGGGATTCAGATCAGCCGACGAGCAGTCGTATTTAGTGAAATATCCACGCAGCGCCTCGTCCACATTAGCCGAGCCCAATACCAGCAGCGACTTGCCACTAGAACCGCACATAGCCCAAGGTACAAGCGCCGCAAACAAATACGATAGCAGCATACGTAGCCGCGCCTGGATGTTCTGCAGCGCCAAATTCTCTGCAGAAGTGCCACCGTGAACAGCGTAGCGCGGCGTCTGACCCGTCACCAAAGCGAATAATCCAACGATAGCTGACACCACAGTATCCATGTCAACGTCAATATGGTGACTGCCGATAGCTGCAGCCAAATTGCGAGCACGGGTCCTAGTCTCGCTGGTCGAGTTGGCTGTGCCCATGTAGCTGGTGCAGAAGATACGGGCTGCCAGATCCTGCGCTCTTTCCGGCACGTACTCACTGTCCTCGCCACACATACGCCGGACATCGGCTAGCACCTGGGTATCGCCACGCTGACATGCCTCAACGACCAAGCGGCACATAGAATAAACAATAACTGCCGTGGCGCAACTATCAATACCACCGCTCAGTGGCAAAAAGAATCCACCGAGCGACGACCGCCTTAGATAGTCCCACAGCCAGCACGCCGGGCCCAAGCTAATCTCCTCTGCTGGCGAATGTAGGCTCGCGGTCATTGGTCGCGTTGGGTGAACAGAGAAATCAAAATGCGCATGCTGCGCCGACAGCGAAATTGCAGCCATTACGCGTGGGTACGACATTTCGCTACGCGACGCTTGCATTGAGCGGCTAGACATGCCGGCTCGGAATGCCCGAACCCCGCCCAAATCCACAGTAGCCAATGTAACTTCGACGTCGCCAATGGAAAACTGCTGGCCCACCGCCAGTATCTCGCCGTTTGCCAACACCATTGCCGAGCCGTCATAGTATACTCGATCGCCATCACATCCCTTTTGGTTTGCATACAGGTATATTCCGCCGCACTTGAGCGTTGCCTCTCGAATCAGCTCAATCCGGCGCCGTAGCTTGCGCAGCTCGTGATGACTGCCGCTACTGTTGAGTATAATCTCGGCCCCGTCCAAGCTCATTGCGATATGGGGGCTCTGCGGCGTAAACAGCTCCTCGCACAACTCAATTCCAATACAAGAGTCTTCTGTGTTTATCAGCGCATCTCCGAACGGCACCTCTCGTTGTCCCGTGATATCTGCAATGAATCGAGGCAGTACAAAGTCCTCGACAGTCGCTGGTCGCGCCCACCCAGCAAACCACCTCAGCTCGCGGTAGTTGCCGTCGTTGGCCAAGTGCATCTTGGGTCGGATCAGTACGATCTTTCCGTCTAGGATCACTACGCGGCAGTTGTACCGACAGTTGCAGTGTAGCACTGGCATACCCGTATCAATTAGTACTCCGTCCAGCGACCGGTCCTGAAGTAGCCGTGCCAGCACTTCCCACGAGTGTAGCGTCGTATCGCTCTCCAAAAAGTGGTCTTGACACCCGTATCCAGGAATCTCCAGCTCTGGCCCAATCCGTAGCCGAGCCCCGCCATTTTTGGCTTGCACTATACTCTCGCGGATCCGCTCATAGTTACCCTGAAAGTCTAGCGCCCACTGGTTGAGCGCACACGTTGCAACTGTAACGTAGTGCACCATGACTACAACAATAGACAATATTTATTGAGATAAGCAAGAGAAGAGAGATAAGTAAACGACGAGATTAAGAGCGATCGTAGGATAAGGGGGGAAGAAAGCGTCGTACAAAAAAATCTCAACAGGGATCACAGAATTTAGCATGATCTCTTTTCAATAGTACGAAAGAAGTTACTGCTCCCGAAAATACAATGATTTCCGACTCACAGCACACTAACAACTATAACATAATAAAAACAACGGCTAGTGTAGTCAATTCTCCTGCTAATAGCTCGATGACGGACAATAACTAGCCCCCTGGAACCAACATTATGAATGTTGTTGAATCGAAAGCATGCTATTAGAGGTGACTTTTCGCGCATTGAACTGCTGATATCAGCCGAAATACCACATTTCCCTACTATCCAGCGACAACGGAAACCGCAAACTTGACAGTGTTGGGAACAGCTAGGTTTTATGGTGCACTCAACACAATCTTGATCCAGAGAGAAAAAAAAGGTCTGACATGCATCTGGCGTCGTTTATTTCAAAAAAAGTCTCAGGTCAAGATACTAGCGAGTAAAAGCTAGAATTACGACCAACACCGTTTGGGCAGAAATTGAAGGACTGCCATAGTCAGAAAATAAAAATAAAAATAGTTTCATTCAATACAAGGCATTATTGTCCCAATCCATCTCAAAACATATAGCCGTACTGTTCTTGATACTTGCGAAGCTCTTTATTTTTAGCCTCCAGCGCTCGCCGCAAGCTGAAATTATTGTCGCGGAGACAGGTGGCCTGGGCATTTACTGCCTCCAATCTGCTTTCTAGTCGCGTTGTATGCTCCTTTTCGCGCCGCAAGCAGTCATTACTCTCTTGTAACAGTGTGTTGGTCCGTCGTTGCAATCGGCGCTGTCCCTCGAGCTCGTCCTCCAACTCGTCAAACTCATTTCCCCGGGCCTCCATCTCGTCATGAAGCGCGCGAAGTGCTTCCTCCAGACCCTCCTCCAGATACCCGTTAGAGTCCTCCAACTCTTGATTTCGCCTAGTCAACTCGCACATAACGTGGTAGTCGCGAGCCTCGCCGTCAAAATGCATACTGCTAATATCCCACGCCAACTGCCGAACGTCCGCACTATCACGGCGGTTATAAGCAGAGCGCATGTTTGGTTGTTGGATCTTGGTGCTCCTGCCAGCCTTGTAGTCTTCCTCGTCAACGTCAATATACAAAACTGTAGGTGAGCCCTTGTGAAAGACTTTGCACTGCGGACAGCGCTGCATACTGCTGCTTTCGAACCAGTCTTCAATGCAGTTTTTGTGGAACGCGTGTCCGCAGCCCAGCACCACTGGCCGTTTTTCGGTTCCAGCTGTGGAACCGGGCGATCCGCGAGTAGACGCGCCCCTGTGTAGTGCCTTGAAGTAAGACTCGCGGCATATAGGACAAACCATGGCCTAGTAGAAGGAAAAAGAAAAGAAAAAAAGTGAGAATGATAAAAAGTGCAGCGAGCAGAGACAAGAAAAGTAACATGAATAAAGCACACGTATTACGTGAGATGAGGTCTGATTAGTCGATCCGAGATTAGTTAAAGTACACATGTTTTTTTTTTGATTTTAAAATAAACACTGACAATTGAACGATTTAAGGCTCACCATCTTGCTCGCGGATTTGCTTCTCCAACTCGGCGATTATTTGCTTACTGTGGGTAAGAGCGTTTTGCAAGCCGTTGATATTAGCTTTGTGTCGCTCGGAAAGAGTACTCAGTTCCTTCACTCGGTTCTCCACACGGATTGCTTTCTTTGTCAGCGCGCTCTCGATAGCTTGCTTTCTCCTGAGACGCTTGCTTTTCTCATCAAGTTTGACCTTTATCGCTGCCGCCTTGGCCTCGAGCTCCCTATGTCTAGTCGCTTGCTGATCAGCCTGGTCCAGCGACGAGTTACACAGCGACTCTGCGACTCGTAGCGGGTCACTGATTGAAAGTCCTTCCAGACCCAAGGTGTCCTCAGCTTGGTCAGTAACATGCTTCAAGTCGCACTCAATGTGTAGCGTCAAAAATGGTCCAATATGAAGGACATTGCACATAGGGCAGTTCATATTGGAGCAGTTTGCACGCCACAACGTCGTACACTCTAAGTGAAATGTGTGACCACAGCTCAGAGCAGCAATACGATTATCCTCGCCTAGTGCACTACTAGTAGTCGGGTTATTCATTGCCAGGGCGCTGAACAGATCGTCAAGACAAATAGCACAAACCATGGCCAACAATATAGGAAAACTAAAACTAGTAGTAACGACGACTTGCTAGGAAAAGAGAGAGAGGGAGAAAGTGTTGAGCTCGCCGAATTGTGTGGAAAGTCACTGTCACTGATGTTGATGACGTGATAGAAGTAAAAAAAAGCTCTGATATGAGCAAAAGCAATCGTGATCAAGCATATTCTCATACTCCCAGATCTAATTCACAAAAGATGCGTAATGGTTAGCAACAAGAGCTTGGAAGCGCTGGTGTTTTTTTTTTTACTTGGTAGTGTCTATAGGCAAAAGCTTTATTTATTGGACTGTGATATCATCCGACAATGTCTATAGCAAAAACACTTGTACCTAAATCTTAGTAAGCTCCTAACACCGAGAAAGAACGGATGGGCCGAAGGAGGTATGCCGTAGGAGAATTGGAATAGGACATTCCAACTACGTAGGTGCAGTCTTCGTTGGCATAATATGTCACTGGATATCCACTACTAAGGACTCTGTTATTTGTGCCAGTTAAATCTATGTCAACCTTATGGCACAGTGTATCTTGAATATCGTATTTTATGTGCTTAGAGAGATCACCAACTAGGACATATGTAGAGCTACATAAAGCCAGGAGGCAGCTGAGGACGGCGATTACGCCGTAGAGATGCATGTTGTAAGATAGACTGTATACGTCGAGTAAGCAAGAATAATTGTGAGGCGAGTAGTGTAAGAAATAAAGAAAAGATGGAGTAGGAAAAAAAGTACGTGGTGTGTATTCACATCCAAACGGAAAGGGCGCTTGGTTTTTATACTCGAAGACACAAGACTAGAGGCTGAACGAGTCTGCTCTTTGGGATACTCGAGTGTCCGTCAAAAAAATAAACCTGGCGCAATCAGGGGGTTGTCTTTTTAGTCAATGCATGCTAGAAAGAGCGCCTGTTTGTATCTATAAAGATCTCCTTAGCACCTCCTAATAAAAGAATGGATGCTACCCGTACAAACACAGGATATTGCAAAGAGACGATTGGCAAACTGGGGATTTATTCTGGCATTACTCTTTGTGTACACTTCAAAGCAGTTGCCAAACATGCGCGAAAGGAATCCCAAGCATTGACTGTCAGCCTAGGCATGTACATCGTGCTCCCCCCGACGTTTCCGAGCGGCAATAGCAGAGACAATTTGGGCCTGATCCTCACGTGGTGATTGCCTTGATTCAATCTGATCATAGCCACTCTGATCAACAAGCCTGGAATTTTTTTTTTCTTCTCTTGGCTTGGATGATCTGAAATATTTTCTTTTACTCTAGTGTTCGACTTTTGGATTTTTTTTTATATTTTTTTTTGTAATCACTATTATAAAGTCAATTCCAATATGACTGAGGCCGACTTCCGCATCAAGCCCGAGGCAAAGGGCTCTTCTATCGATACGTCGAACTGGCCTTACCTGTTGAAGAACTACGACAAGCTGCATGTGCGTACCGGTCACTATACGCCGATTCCAGTGGGCAGCACGCCGTTGAAGCGCGACCTGCAGGACTACATTCGCTACGGAGTGATCAACCTGGACAAGCCTGCCAACCCTTCGTCTCACGAAGTCGTAGCGTGGATCCGTCGCATTCTGCGCGTCGAGAAGACCGGGCACTCTGGCACGCTCGACCCAAAAGTGACTGGCTGCCTGATCGTGTGCGTGGACCGTGCGACGCGGCTAGTAAAGTCGCAGCAGAGCGCTGGCAAAGAGTACGTGTGCGTTGTGCGGCTGCACGATGCTCTTGAGAACGAGATGGCGCTGGCCAAGGCTGTCGAGACCCTGACTGGCGCCCTGTTCCAGCGCCCGCCTCTGATCTCAGCTGTGAAGCGCCAGCTGCGTGTGCGTACCATCTACGAGTCCAAGCTCATCGAGTTTGACAACGACCGCCACCTGGGCGTCTTTTGGGTTAGCTGCGAGGCTGGCACCTACATGCGTACGATGTGCACTCACCTGGGCCTCCTCCTGGGCGTTGGTGGCCATATGCAGGAGCTGCGCCGTGTGCGCTCGGGAGCTCTTACTGAGAACGACAACCTGGTCTCCATGCACGACGTGCTGGATGCCCAGTGGGTCTACGACAACACGAAGGACGAGTCGTATCTGCGCCGCGTTGTGCGCCCGCTCGAGTGGCTGCTGACTGGCTACAAGCGCGTCGTCGTCAAGGACTCGTCCGTCAACGCCATCTGCTATGGCGCCAAGCTGATGATCCCCGGCCTGCTGCGCTTCGAGGACGGCGTCGAGGTCAACGACGAAGTCGTGCTGATGACCACCAAGGGCGAGGCCATTGCCATCGCCATTGCGCAGATGACGACTGCCGTTATGGCCACTTGCGACCACGGCGTTGTTGCCAAGATCAAGCGCGTCATCATGGAGCGCGACACGTACCCGCGCAAGTGGGGACTCGGCCCCATGGCCCAGCAGAAGAAGAAGCTGATCAAGGATGGCAAGCTCGACAAGTTTGGCCGCAAGACTGACGCCACTCCCGCTGACTGGAACAAGTCCTATGTCGACTATGCTGCCAACGACCAGATGCAGGCCTCGCTCTCCATGGGTGTCGCTGGTCTTGCCGTTGCGGGCTCTGCGCCTCCCACCCCCATCACTCCTGCTGCTCCTAAGCGCCAGGCTGTTGAGTCTGAGAGCGAGGAGGAGTCTGATGCCAGCTCTAGCGAGGACGAGAAGCCTGCTTCTAAGGACGATAAGGCCAAGGCCAAGGCTGAGAAGAAGGCCAAGAAGGCCGAGAAGGAGGCTGCCAAGAAGGAGAAGCGCGAAAAGAAGAAGGAGAGAGAGGCCAACAAGTCGAAAAAGTCACGCAAGGGCTAAATATCAGAAAAAACAGCCTATTTTCTTTACCATTTTCAATATTCAAATATACTCGACAAGTCAATTAATCGATCTCGTAGACGTTACATACTGGGTAGAATGCACACGTAAATGAAGAGCCTATGTCAGTTGATACCAATCTATTTCAAACAACAGTAATTTGAAGAAAACTATTTTAGACATGGCAAAACAGGTGCCTTCATAGGCTGAGGGTGAGGATACGTTGCAACATGATTATAGTTTATGAGTGCGGTTATACTCAGGGACCAGAGTCTTAACATATTCACCTACCAACAATCCCTTATAAGCTGCTGCAACGCAGATATTTCCTAGTTCATGCTCAGTTCCAAAGAATAAATAGACATTGTTCTTAACATGTGTATATGGTTTTCCTAAGGAGTGAATATAATGCCCATCAATCATGGAGGCTACAGGATTAATTGGTGTTCCAGAGGGTATTTCTAATTCCTCAATCATCTTCTCAGTAATGTCTTTATCTATTGCAACACGTCCACTGATCTTTGGTTTTTCCTCTTTCTTACAGGTAACAGCATAACAATATGACTCTGATGTAGTTGCCATGTTAAATATAAAAGTATGAGCTTGGCTTACGATGTAGTGGAATATGCTTGGTAATTGACTTGAAATGTAGCATGGAGCGGAAGCAGCCCGCTTTATATTGCAAAGAAGGGGGAGGGAATTCCCCCTTTGCCACAGGATGAGGCCAGAGGTAGTACGAGTTGAGCAGTCAAGCAGTTTTCTTGTTGGTGGATATTCAGAACAGAAAGACTGAAGGATGTAATGCTTTGCTTGCTTTGCTTCAACAATACGCGTCATAGGCATGAGATATCTGGTAATGGTTTTCCGATTTTGTCATGTTTCTTTATTAGCACATTTTTTTCCTTTTCTTCAAAGGATATCAGAGGACAAAAAATGATGACATCACCAATCTATCTTCCTCCTTTGCTCAAAGGATGTGAGAGGACGAAAAAGAATGACATCACCAGAGTTTCTGTTTCCTTTGCTCAAAGGATGTCAGATGACAAAAAAATGACATCACCAGAGTTTCTCTTTCCTTTGCTCAAAGAAACACCTATGTCGTAGGTTTACACGCACTTTGCCAAAGAGCTGGCTAAGGCTCCACCTTTGGCCTTTGCCTGCTGCTTTCTCCCTGCCTATGTCACAACACATTCGTCGCCGCTCCAGGGAGAACTTGCTCCTGCTATAGTGCAGCTAGGACTTGTATTATTAGTCACTTGTTATGCTCCTCACTCGATTCCAAAAGTTTGGCCTAGTTGATATTCTCTCCTTGCCAGTGTCTCGGTTATTGTCAAGAGGTATACATCTGTTAACAGCGTAGTGAAATATATTTCTATACTCATTAAAAATAGGTTAGGTGCTAGATGTCTACAAAGGGACTGTCCAAATTAAGGGCTTCCCAAGGAAAGACGCCTAGAGCCATCCACGAACCTTCAAGTTTAACTGATGTCGGTACTATATTGTCATTTAGATATTCACAGAGACCTCTGGATTTGACTTCTGGGGAATTTAAAAAGCTTCCAAATTTTTCTGCTCTATCGAACACTATATAATAATCGCCTTCAGCTTTCACATTTTCATTTCCAATAATGTTGTTGCGATATATAGGGATTGCTGGAACGCCAGCCAATGATTTTGGCCACGCTCTTCTTATTGATTCAATGGTATTTGCATACGAAGTTGTATTTATGTTACAAGCAGCGGCATGTATCATACCTTTTACACCATAGCTAAATATATCTACCCTGATTTGTCCAGACATGATAAAAAAAACTTGTTTGAGAAAAAAAAAAGTGAGAGTAGAGAAGAAAAAAAGAAAGAGAGAGAGAGAGAGAGAGAGAGTTACTTGCCCTTTTTTTTTTTAGAAAATAGCGGAATCCTTCAAGGAAAGAAAAAAATCTTCTTGACTGCGCGAGTGAGTTTAAAGTCTCATTCCTTTTAAGAAAGAAAGTCAGCTGAATTTTTTTAAATGCTAATGATTTGTTGAGCTTGGGCAAGACAGCGCTCGAGCATGTACTCCAGCAATAGGAGCTAATCCTGTTGACCCCCTTTGCTCAGAGGAAGGGAAATTCATGAGGGCTTGTAGTGTTTAGGGGTTTTGTCAGTTGTTGTAACGCGCCAGGAGAATTTAAAAACAAAAGGCATCGCCCAAGGCATGCCGGCTGAAGATGCTCCTTAGCCAGAAATGTATTATTGTATCTTACTCCTATTCTTGACAATATGACCCGAAATTTGCCTCAGAAATATCTCTGGGTTCTGCCTTTGGGCATTTGTCCGACTCCTTTTTTCGTTTTTTTTTTCAAACACTTTTTTTTTTTTGCCACTCCTGGGCAAGCTTGCTCCAGCTATAGTTCAGACAGGGCTGGAGTATTTGCAACTTGCATTCTTGTTTCTAAAAGTTTGACCTAGTAGATTTGTCTTGCTCAAGCTAGTTTCACCAGTAATGTCGAGTAGCATTTCTTTGCCAACTGGAAAGTAAAATTTATTTCTATACTCAAATAAAAGAAAAAAAAACCTATATGCTAAATATATAAAATGTAATTGTCTAAACTGAGTTTTTCCAATGGATGGAGTTCTACAGCCTGCCACAGACCTTTAGCTTAAGTTGATGATGGCACTATCTTGTCATTAAGATATTCACCGATACTCTTGCCTCTGAGCTCTTGGGGTTCTAATAAGCTTGCAAACTTATTCTCCTCAGCAAACACCAAGTAATAATCACTTTCTGCTGTCGAATCACAATCTGTAATAATAACGTTTTGATAAATAGGGATTGCTAAAACATCTTTCAACTTGTTTGGCGATAATTTTCTTAATTCGGTAATAGTATTTGCATAAGAATTTGGCTGTATGTTACAAGCAGCAATATGTATCATATTTGCCCCCACCATAGTAAAATACGTTTATCCTGGTTATTTCAGACATGATAATAAAAAAAATTTACTTATTAGCCAAAAAAAGTAGACAAGTAGAGAGATAGAGAGGAAAGAAAGAGGAAGGAGAGAGAGAGGGTTTCTTGCTCTTTTTCTTTTAGAGAATAGCAGAATCCGCCTCAGAGGAGGGGGAAAAAATATTCTTGACTGTGAGGGCAAGTTTCAAGTCTTTCTTTTTTTTAAGAAAGGCAGTCAGTTGAATATATATATATTTTTGGATAGCAATAATTTAATACTGATTTATTCCCACAAATCAACTAATTGTATCAACATTATTAAAGTGCGAGTTCTCAGGCCACAATAATGACTGTTTATAGTTGGTATTTTCTCTATTTATTTTTTATTTTTAGATAATAATGATTACAGACGATCCCTCCAATGCTTATTCTGACCCATTCAAAGTCGTTGACTACGATCCAATTTGGGCCAAAGTATTTTCCAACGAACACGACCTGATTATCAGTACAATCGGTCAATACGTTATGAAAGTTGAGCATGTCGGGTCGACCAGTATCCCAGGTCTGGCAGCCAAGCCGATAATCGACATACAAGTTGTAGTACAAGATTTCAGCAACCTCCCACAGTGCATCGAGGGCATGACTGGGATCGGCTACACTTACAAGGGGTTATTGGGGATCGAAGGACGCGAGTACTTTAAACGACCTGGATTCCACGTGCATATGGTACAAATGGGTAACGACGAGTATACTCGCAAAACTCTGTTCTTAAAGTATTTGCGCGAGCACAAGGACGTGTGTCAAGAGTATGCGGAGCTCAAAAAGCGATTGGCAATCAAATGGAATGGGCATCCTTCAGCTCATCTAGAATATAACCTTGATAAGACCGAGTTTATAATGGGCGTTCTGACTCTTGCAGGTTGGGATCCAGAGTTAAAACCAGAGTATTTGAAATAAATAAATACTTTATTTATTTTTTTTAGGCTAATTTGGCATAAGCTGGTGGTGCGTATATACGGCGAATGAACTTGATAATGTACAGCGGTACAGATGATACAGCAGTAATGACAACAGTCTTCCACACAAAGGCAGTAGACAAAATAAACGACGGGTCAAAGTAAGCAGGCAATACCCAGATCGACGCAACATAGATAGCTAGTGATCCTAGAATCGACCAAGCCATCCAGCGATGCCACGTACGAATCTCCAAGGCGACCATCAGCAGCTCATTAAGAACCAAACCGGTGAAAGCAATAGAGACGACATGGATAAACTCTGTATCAAACAGCCAGGCCGCTATAAGCATCAGAGCGCCGCCCTGGTAGATACTGATAAGTAGCCAAGTGAAAAACGTCTTGTACGATAACGAACGCCCTTTGGTCAGATCTGCGTACAGCTCCGGATACAACAGCGCAATATCCTCGGAGACATCGCGGTCGAGAACCAAAGAAAAGACAGGCGCCATGGTATAAACAGTCGTATAGCCGACTAGCAACATGCCCTGGAACAAGGCAATTGGCGCAAAGTAAAACAGGGCGGAAAAGACGACTTGCATAATGGAAATGATCAGACCGCGGTGTATGACAAACTGAGCCAGCTTAGCCGAGCGCTTGTAGCTGTTGCGACCATGCCACAAAAGCAGGCGCGCCAGGAACGAAAACTGCAGTATCGAAAAATCAGCCGCCAGCGATGCCTGCTTTCCTTCTTTGCCCACCAGCCCCACGCCGACATCGGCCGCCTGAATCATGCTGACGTCATTGCCTCCATCGCCGACGGCCAAGACGCGCTTGCGAGTAGCGCTCTGAATCAAGCGCACAATGTCGGCCTTTTGCGTCGGCGAGCAGCGACAGCAAACGACAGCAGGCAGCTGGGCAGCGATCAGCACAAATTCGTCGCGGTAGAAATCCAGCGTCACCTGCAGCGAGTCGCCGTCAATGACCAGGCAGCAGTCGGGCAAAGTGCGCAGAGTCTCCAGTGCGTCACTCGCCTCGTGCGGCGCTCGCAGGTTGGCTATCACGTGGATAAGCTGGTCGCGTCGCACCAGTCTGGCCGACACGGCGACGCAGGTGGCAGTCTCGACTTTGTCGCCGGTCAGCATCCACACTTTGACGCCGGCGTTGCCCAACAGCTCCAGCGTCGCACGCACGTTGTCCTGCAGCCGGTCTTCGACGCCCGTGACGCCCAAAAGCTCAAGGTCGTTTTCAAGGCAGTCGGCAACGACGTCGCGCATGGCAGCCGCCCGCCCGACGACCGACAGCTTGGCGCGCTGGTAGGCGGCGTCGAAGCGCTCGTAGGCGTCGCGTGTCAGTCGCTTGCGGCCCACAACGAGCGTGCGGAGGCCGTCGCGGGCCATGTTGCCGCACTCCTCGTCGAGCCAGTCGTTGTACTGAACGATCTGACCCATAACGACGTCGGCGCCCTTTTCGATAAAGTAAATGTCGCCGCTGAGGCGGCTGCGCACAACGATGCCCATGCGCTTCGACTCGCTGGTAAATGGGAACACGTGCAGAATGTCGTAGACCAGGCGTGGCGGCTCGGCGTGGCTGTCGTCTTCGCCCAGGGCGTCCAGGCGCAACGTCATCGTCGAAAGAGTGCGCTCGCACAGCACCACGCCCACGTGCTCGGTCCACTGGACGATGGCGACCTCGTCGGGCGACGACGCCTGGTACGCCATTCGCTGGTGGCTGCTGCCACTGTCATTGTTTTCGTCGTCGTCCTCGGCCGGAGTGACGTTGTGGCAGAGCGCCAGGCTCTCGACCATGTCAAACACGCGCTGGGGCATGTCGCGCCGGGCCTTGCCGCCGTGATGAGCGCGCGCCAAGCCGCTGCTGTCTGCGGGAGCACTACTCGCTGACGTCATCGTCGACTCGGCAGCCTGGTGGTGGTGGTGCAGGGACCGCGCGTGGTGTCTGACATGGCGCGTCACTTCGTCGCTGGTCTCGAGCGTGTAGGCCATGACGCCCATGTGGATGCGCTTGAGCTCCATCTCATTGCACGTCAGCGTGCCAGTCTTGTCAGTCAGGCAGTACTCGATCCGCCCCAGCTCCTCGGGGATCATCGAATTGCGCACGACAGAGCCGGCTATCTCGCGGTCTCGCTCAATGCCCAGCGAGTAGAACGACTTGCCCATATCGAGATTAACGCGCAGGCTGATCGGGATGATCGACGAGAACAGGATCAGGAACCGGAACAGCGTCACATACCACACGGCCTTGAATCCGTCCAGAGCGACCATTGCCAGCGACAGAATCAACGTCACCAGGAACAGGATCTTTGACAGCCGGTTGACCTCCGTGTCGAGTATGCCCACTTTGGTCTTGGCATGCCCCGTATTCATCGCCGCTCGCGTGTCGCGGCCCGTGTAGATGACGTAGCCAACGGCCGAGCCCGAAGCCAGCGTCGTGTTTGCCCACATGGTATTCTCCACGCCCAGCGGCAGAGTGACGGCCGAGGACGACTCGCCCGAGCTTGTGATGCGCAGGGTGCCAACAAAGCTGTAAATGTCCTTGTGCGGCGCGTCGGCATAAACAGTGCCGTGCAGCCCAAATAGCGCGGCCGAGTCAGCCAGCTTTTGCGTGGGCGCCACTGCCACGCGCAGCTTCCAGTCGGTCTCGCCATCAAGCTGGTCGGTGCGCACAAAGCACGCGCCTGACGACTCGGTCGTCCGTAGCAGCACGACGTCGGCTGGCACGCGCTGGTTCTTCTCGATCAGGATAAAGTCTCCGACGCGGATCTTTGAGCTGGCGATGACCTGCCGCCCGCCAGTCGCAGTCAGCCTTTGGTACTTTTGCCCGTTGGCCTCGCTGTCGCGCCGGCGCCTCGCATGGTCGTCGTGCCACTCTTTGGCCATGGTCACCGCCAGCACGAACACTAACGGCCCCACGTACGTCAGCAAGTACCCAATGCGCAGCTGCGGCACGAACTGCGACAGTGCCACGAGCAAAAAGTACAGGTTGAAGAAGAACCTGAACTGCTCAAACAGCACCAGCGGCAGAAACGTCAGAAAGTTGTACTTGTTGTTGCTGACTACGTTCGCCGCGTACTTTTGCTTGAATGTGTTGTCCAGTGGGTTGAGCGGAGACGTCCGCCCCACTGCTGAGCTCGGTGCCAGGAACGAATGCTCGTCATTGTGTCGGTTCAGCTCTGCTGTGTGGTCCAAGTCTGCTACTGTTGCCATTAGCGGCGTGTCGGCCGAGAACGTGCTGGACATTGAGTCTCGGCTGAGTCGCTGCATGGGAATCGCCTCGCCTTCAAAGTTTTGCTGATTGTCATTGCCATCGTCTCCACTAAACCCTCTGTCAAAGTCTCTGTCGGCCCACGGCACAGCTGTTGGGCGGCGCTTGCTCATTAGGATTATAAAGTTGATATTTGCAATGAATTAAAAAAAAAGTAAATAGAATACAAGGGAAAAGAAAAGGTATGCAGTTAGAGTTTATTTTTGCCAAGATATTAGTCACGTGAATCAAAAGATCTAGTCCCAGCGCGGAACATTGCGTGGGTTATTGCCCTGTTGTTGCCGAGGCTGCTGCTGGGGCTGCTGTTGCTGGTAGGTCTGCTGGTGCTGAGGCTGTTGCTGATACTGAGCTTGCTGTTGTGGCGCGTACTGGGGCTGTTGCTGGTAAGGTTGGTGGTGCTGGGGCTGCTGGGGCTGGGGCTGCTGCTGCTGGTACTGAACTTGCTGCTGATGCTGCTGCGGCTGGTAATGAACTTGAGGCTGATACTGACTCTGAGGCTGATACTGACCCTGTGGCTGTTGCTGGTAGTATTGCTGGCCCTGAACGTCATCGGCATATGTAACAGATGGCTGTTGCTGGCGATGAGTTTGCGACAACGACGTCATCATCATCATCTCGTCCATTTCCTGATCCGAAACATCCGACGAGTGCGAGGACATTAGAGGCTGAGCATGGCCTAGCAGATTAGCCTGACTCATACTATTGACATTATTTACTCCTGCTCCCTGTCGACCAATAACCAAATGATCCATCTCAACCATATCGCCACGCCCGCCCTTGCCCGAGCCATTACTCTCAACCGAGTAGCTCCTAGATAGAGCATGAGCATACTGAGTACTATCGCTATGTCCATAGGCAGGCCCTATAGCTATACGACCAGCACCACGACCATGCACAGGTGTTGTAGCTCCGTCAAAGTCACGGCGATCGCGTTCGTCCATTACGCTTTCGAGATCCAGCGTATCCGATCCAAACAACGTCGACGCATTAGTAAATGTTCTACTAGCACTACCACTAGCAATATAGCCGTTGTTGAGTTTCGACTCTTCCAGCTTATCGCTAGTAATAAGCATTGATGTCCGACCACGATAGACCTTTGGCAGCAAGTGACGCACGCGCTTATCGACCATAGGCGTAGTAAGAGGCTGTGAGAAAATGGGATGCAGGAATCGGTCACCCAACGTTGCCGAGGTACTGGCATCCTCAGCCGCCGCCTTGTAGGCGTCAAAGCCAGCTGACTCGGCTGAGTGAACCATATACTCGACTCGGGGCTTGAGCCAGAAGTGAACGAGCCATATTCCAAATAGCGTAGTGACGACTGGTAGCGGGGTCACTGCGTAGACGACAGCAAGCTTGCCTTTAATCCAGTCCTGCGTGTGGTCAGTAAACTCGTCGATACGAGCCTTGAGGCAGCATACGAGGTATATCTGGAATATAACCACGGAGGCTATCATACGGTTAATCACGCTACGCCACATGGTGCCGGCCGTATCGTGCTTTGTCGTGTACACGTACATGACAGCGTACTTGTAGACCCAGTACGCCATGACAAAGTCGATAAAGGCAAACGGCAGAGCAATCGGCGAGTACAGCGAATAGAACATGCTGATGGTGAATACCCACAGGTACAAGGAGTACACGGGCGAGTAGTCAAACTCTGGCGGGCGGGTCAGGTCGCGCAGCTCGCGTGGCGTCAGATCGCGTGTGTACCGCTTGATAAAGATGACGACGAGCGATATCATCTGCGCCAGCTCCAGCATGGCACTCAGTCCCTTGAGCGAGACATAGGCAGTCCAAAACATGGCCTTTTGGTTAAGCGACTGGATAAAATCGTGGGCCATCGTCGACCAAAACGCGTCGACCGACTTGCTCCTAAGCACCGCACGCACTACCAGTCCGACGAGCGTAAAGACGATGATGTTGGAGAGGAAGTAAAACACGTACATCTTCTTCAGCACCGACCGCTCGACTCCCGTGTGCGTGGCAATACCCTGGTAGCGACTGATAACGCGGAACACGTGTGGAATAGCAATGTAGTACAGCGTCAGAATCAAAGGCGAGAAGGTCGTCTGCCAGATCGTCGTCAGAGTGCTGTGGCGATTGAAAAAGTCTGTCGTTCCAGGAAAGATAATCCGAATGTTGACTGCATCTCCAATAAATGTCAGAGCAGCGACTGGCCAGAACGCGACAAAGCAGAATGCCACTGAGATGAGACGCGCTGTCCAGAGCCGCCGCACGCGACGCGAGCGAGGCATCTGCGCGTTGCTCCATATGACGTCCTTTGGGTGCGGCGCCAGGGCCACAGCGGTCGGCTTTGTGTTCTTCATAGTACTCATCGCATCGTGAGCCAACTGCGGAGTGGCAAACGAGACAAAGCCAACACTGGTCGGATTAAAGGTGTTGGTCTGCTGCCGCGCCATCTCGATTTGCTGCTCGAGAGAGGCAATCTCGCGCGAAAAGTGCTCAATAGCATCGGTAGCCACTCCATCCACTTTGGTCATCGGGCGTGGCTTGGTTGAATAGTCGCCAGGAAGGAACTTGTGCAGTACTCGCTCCAAGCGCCGAACTGCCTTTTCGTGCGAGTCGATCAGCTCTTGCAGCTCTCCGAGCTTGCGCGCAATCGACGCCTGCGTCGGTTGGCCACTGCTGCCGTTGCTGCACATGGACATGAAGGCGTGTAGGGCGCCGTCGCTCTGCATGTCGGCAGGCACACGCGTCACCATAAGAGTACGCGACTGAAGCTTGCGCTGGTAAGTCGGCGAGGCAAAGTGGCTTTGGCGTATGGCAATAAAGAAGCGAAACTCGCGCCACACAAAGTAGAAGAATATGGTGGTGATCAAGTACGCCGCCACGACATAAAGCCAGTACACGTTCAGGTTGATGATGTGGTACAATGTGATCCACAGCAGCCAAAATTTGCTCAGGTCGCCGGTGACGTTGTCGTTGTTGCCGTTAGTGTAGCTTACTGGCACTATCACGCACATGCCCAGCACGGCGAAGATCCCCATCAGCCACGTACCCATCTTTAAGAACCGCAAGAAAAGCACAGAGTCCACGTCAACCGTGTCCAGTAAGTACTGCTCGTCAGTACGCCACAGAATCGGCGCCCATGCAAATATCCCCGTACCCATGCGTGGAGGACGACGCCTACAAAAAAAATAAATAAATATAAGTACTCAGCATTATGCATAAACGCTTATTTCATTTCTCCATAGTGTGTGTTTTATACGTACTCATCCTTGGCTAAAGCCTTGTAGCGACGCGCATAGACACGCGCGTTTTTAGGGCGTAGAGCTACAAACACAATAAAGGCGCCAGCGCCAAGTGCGATATTGATACCAGCCTGGTACAAGAGACCGATAATAGAGAGGTACTGCTGCTTGGTCTGGTTATCGTCGGTAAAGATACCAGCGATAATGTTTTCCAGCACCGAATTGTTGGCTGGAGCGGGAGGCGGCACAGCCATTTTAAAAAAAGAAGAAAAAATATTATAATAGGTACAGAGGGAGAAGAAAGAAAAAAGGTAAGCGGACTGTAAACGGCCCAATCCAAAGCCCATCAGGCTGTTTCTTCTTTGTGTGGTATTAATAGAATCGACCAATCACAAGGCGACTAGCTTTTAGTGCCCATACAGCTTCGGCTTTGCCAAGCCGGACGATCGCCAAGAAAGTAAAATTGGGTACAAAAATGTGATTATGTGATTATCTCCTACTCTTTTTTTTTTCTTCTTCAATACTAATGTCGGATAATATTTCCGCTTGTCGTGCTCTGGCTGAGCATGCTGTCGATGCAGTCGTTGCGACCGAGGTGATATTCAGCAACGATATCGATGTTCTCGCGATTGAGCAAGCCACTCGCCCTCTAAGAGAGATACTCAATACGCATCAGATAAAGACTGGCGACTTTGAATACGTCTTACACACGCTCATGTTCGACCTAGCGCAGCAACTGCCGTCAGCCACTGTGCCACGCTTGGATCGCTCTGACAACGAGGACTCTATGACTATGCGGCGGCTTGTGGCGCTGATAGATATAGCGACAGAGTTTAGCGATAACGGCACAACAGACTCATCGCTAGTGTTTACGCTGCTGGAAGAGGCAATGGACATGGTCAGTGTAGCCGTAGCGTGCGAGGTATTTGGCCACATTGAAAGACGTGCCTCTGTGTTACGCCGCAATATGTCTGCCACAGGCGGAAAGGGCATAGTTATGCTCAAAATGTGCAACAGCCTTTTGCGACGCATTCCTCATTCGACTATGAGCGAGTTTGCTGGGCGTGTACAGCTGTTTGTCGCTAATAGCTTTACCTTGTCCGAGCGCTCTGGTGTCAACTTGCGTGGTGACATTTCCACCGCCGTCGTAGCCGTACCCAAAGACATTGATGATAATGAAGAGGGTGAGGATGCGGAAAAGCAACAGCTCTATCGTGCCTTCTGGTCGCTGCAGGAGTACTTTGCCAACCCACAGAGTGCTTTTACACCAACTGCCGATGACAAGAGCGGTACTGGATTTATTACAGCGGCTACTCTGACTCTGGACGAGTTTCGAAAGACCACGACGAGCCGGTCAGCTCCCATCCAGCTCGATCCGACCGGGGATGAGCCGCTAAGGCACTTGACATCGCGGTCGCTATTGCAGATGCAGTTTGGTGACGCACAATTCAAGTGCCAGATCCTATTACAACTGCTGATATTCATAAAGTACGCGCTGGCCTTGTCTGGCGATCGCCTGACTGAGCTGCGCGCAACGGCGACCAACAAGCTGGTGGTAAGCGGGATAGAAATATCAGAGGCCGATCAGTCGACATTGCGAGACCTACGGCGTCGTGCTAGCTCGCAGCTAGTCAGTGCAGCGAATGACCGAGGGCTGTTCAGTCGCACTACGCAGTTTGTGCTTTTCCATGAGAATAACTGGTCTCGCTGGAAAGCCAACTCTTGCCGGCCCTTTGAGGGGGCCGCTATGCCCGAGTTGGTCGAAGAGATGCAAGCCGCTGCCGAGGCGTTTTTGGCAGTGCGTGATGCGCACTTCCCTCCGAGTGGCACTTTTATGGGCGGCTCGGATCAGCAGCTCTCTGCGGAAATGTTGGATGAGCTGGGTGCTACGCTGCAGCGAATTGACTTGGTGGCGGCTATGCAAAAGCTCGACATTTACTGCCGAGGTGACAGTGACTATGAGCTACTGACGCAGAGCGAGCAGACTTGTGCAGACGTTTCGCAGTGGCGCGCGTTGCGGTCGGCTGTCATGGACGATATGTTCCGCCACGTCGACCCAGCGTCAAAGTCACTAGCACAGCTGCGCGACGAGGTTCTGCCACTAAGCAGCGACTCGTATGATGTCTCAATGATGGAAGTCGACTCGTAAAAAAAAAAAATTTATTACTGCATCTTGTATTCGTCTAAATGCAAATTGTCCTTGTGTAGTCTGATGTGTGATGGCAGGCCTACAGCACGAGCGCGGGGCAGATAGCGCGATCCATAGGCAATAAGACCAATTCCCACTGCAAAGGCGCTGAAGAACACTGCGCCGTGCAGCCACCCGTCGAGCTCTCTGAACAGCACCAGGCCCGACAGCGTTGCTATGACGTTGAATGTCGCAAAGAACACTGGCTGGAACTCCATCACTGGGTACCGCCCCAGCGCCTGCTGCCGGAACGACTCTTGGCCGGCAATTGACAGGCCCATGACTATGGCAGCTACGGCTTGTGCGAGGCTCAGACCACTACCACTACCAGAGGAGGAGGCAGCCTCTTTTGCTCCGTAAAAGACTATATCGGCCGGGTTTGGCAGCACTGCCATTGCGCTGGCCGTTGTCAGTCTTAGGCGCATAAACATGGTCAGCAGCTTGGATGCCATGACGTTCATCGACCCGAATATCGAGGCCACGACGACATACAAAAGCAGCGACTGGCGTCCCGAGCGGATAAGCAGGATTAGAATGGCTTGAACAAAGAACAGCGTGAAAAACAGGGTCAGGATGCCAGACGACGCCACAACGTCAATAAACTCAGCAGCAGTGCTGGCAGCAGCCTTGCGCGGCGCCACTAGCAATATACAGGCGACGCCGGCCATTATTACGGAGAAGCCAAAGCGCTGGTTGGGCGTCACTCGCTCGCCCAGGAAGCGCTCAGCCAAAAGCAAGTTGATTATCACCGACACTATACCCAGTGGCGCTACGACAGCTGCTGACAGGTATGACAGCGCTAGCGAGTTGCCGAATATCTCGCCGGCGTAGTTGAGGGCCAGGCCCAGCACCCACAGAGGGCTTTTGTAGCGCGGGGTCTGCTTTCCGCTTCTCTGCAAGGAGTTGAGGGCGCTCTTTTGCATGCACTGGCCAGTGCCAATAACGACATTGCCGACCAGGGCAGCGGTTAGCCCGACAAAGTAGGCCATTGAGGTGAAAATGCAGGAGAGGGAAAAAACAAATTTGAAGTGGGTTTGAAATAGTAGCAACTCTTTGAGCATATTTGTCCCTGCGTCATGTGTTTTCCATCTCCCTAATCGGATTACTCGCTTGTGATCATGCAATTAAAAAATTTGATATTTTTTTTTTCCCTAGCATTGAGCGCAGCTAACAGTGTACGCTTTTTTTTTTGCTTTTTTTTTTTTATTTTTTTCTTCTTTTCCTTGCTCTTGCGTATATTTATTTATTACTATATTCTTTTTTGTTGAAGATGACCTCTATATACAACTTTAAGCGCATTGCGCCCGTCCCCGAGTCCAGCGACTTTTTGGACATTGTGCTGTCAAAGACGCAGCGCAAGACGCCAACGGTCATCCACCCCGGGTACAAGATCACACGTATCCGGCAGTTCTACATGCGCAAGGTCAAGTTCACGCAGGAGACATTCGACGAGAAGCTGCGGCAGATCCTCGAGGAGTTCCCGGTGCTGGACAACGTGCACCCGTTCTACGCGGACCTGATGAACGTCCTGTACGACAAGGACCACTACAAGCTCGCGCTGGGGCAGATCAACACGGCCAAGCACCTGATCGACGCGGTCGGCAAGGACTACCTGCGGCTGCTGAAGTTTGGCGACTCGCTGTACCGCTGCAAGCAGCTCAAGCGCGCGGCGCTGGGCCGCATGGCGACGATTATGAAGCGGCAGAAGGACTCGCTGAGCTACCTCGAGCAGGTGCGGCAGCACTTGGCGCGTCTGCCGTCGATCGACCCCAACACGCGCACGCTCATTGTGTGCGGGTACCCCAACGTCGGCAAGTCGTCGTTTATGAACAAGGTGACCCGCGCCGACGTCGACGTGCAGCCCTACGCCTTTACGACAAAGTCGCTGTTTGTCGGCCACATGGACTACAAGTACCTGCGCTGGCAGGTCATCGATACTCCGGGCATCCTCGACCACCCGCTCGAGGAGCGCAACACGATCGAGATGCAGTCGATCACCGCGCTGGCCCACCTGCGCGCCGCCGTGCTCTTCTTTGTCGACCTGTCCGAGCAGTGCGGCTACTCGATCCAGGATCAGATGAGCCTCTTTGGCTCGATCAAGCCGCTGTTCGCCAACAAGCCCACGCTGCTGGTCGTGTCCAAGACCGACGTGTGCACGCTGGCCGATGTGCGCCCCGACGAGCGCGCCCTCGTCGAGGCGGCCTGCGACGGCGGCAACGTCGAGATGGCTCAGCTCAGCTCGTACCTCGACACGGGCGTCATCGAGACGCGCAACCTGGCCTGCGACAAGCTGCTGCTGCAGCGCGTCGAGATGAAGCTCAAGGGCAGCAAGGTCAACAGCGTGCTCAACAAGCTCAACGTCGCCCAACCCGGCCGCCGCGACACCGTCGAGCGCCCGGCCTGCATCCCCGCCGCCGTGCTGGAGCGCCGCAAGGACGCCGATACTGAGCGCCCCGTCCTCGAGCGCGACCTGGAGGCCAGCCACGGCGGGCCCGGCGTGTACAACATCGACCTGAAGAAGCGCTACATGCTGGCGTCGGACGAGTGGCGCCACGACGTCATCCCCGAGATCATGAACGGCAAGAACGTCGCCGACTTTATCGACCCCGACATTGAGGAGAAGCTTGCCGAGCTCGAGCGCGAGGAGGAGCGCCTGGCCGCCGAGGGCCTCTACGACTCGCCCGACGACAGCGAGGACGACGAGGAGCGCCGCATCCGCGATGTCGCCCGCCGCATCCGCCAGCGCAAGCAGATCATCGCCCACGAGTCGCGCGTCAAGGACGTCAACCGCGCCACGCTCACCAACAAGCAAAAGGCCGCCGCCAGCGCCCCCGAGGACTTTGTCAACCACCTGCAGCAGCTCGGCCTCGACCCCGAGACTGCCGCCAGCACTGCCCAGCGCATTGGCCGCAAGCGTGTCCGCTCCGAGTCGCGCGACCCTGCTGTTATGCTGGCCCGCTCCTCCAGCCTGGCTGCCCGCGCCGTCTCGACGCAGCGCGACCGCTCGACGATGGGTCTCAAGAACGCCCGCCAAAAGTCCGTCTCTGACAAGAAGAAGCTGGTCTCGCAGCGCCAGATGAACCTCATGGCCCGTGCTGGTGAGTCTGATCGCAAGATTGGCATGAAGATGCCCAAGCACTTGGTCACTGGCAAGCGCTCTATTGGCACCAATGACCGTCGCTAGATCTCCTTTTTTATTTTATTTCTCTTTCTCTTTAGTTATAAACTGTTTTTATTTAAAAAAAAAACCTTGTCTTTTCTTAATCGTTTGGGAGAGGTACTGGTGTTTCAGCTAATATTACTTCTACGAATTTTCTTATTTTCTTGTTTTCTTATTCGTTTGGAGGAGGTGCTGTTGCTTCAGCTAATAATTGCTCTTCTCTACGTATGGAACCCAACGCATGGTTAATTTCTTCATAACAACCAGCAATGTGAAACTGCATGAGGAATGCATTTCTCTTGTTGTCCATGTCTCTATTAGCCAGTATAGCTACTCTCTTTCCATTATAATCAGCACAGGTAAGTGGTGCTTCATCATTTACTGCTGTAGTTTCTATTATATATTCTTCAGGATCCATTCCCATTTTGTAGATTTTATAGTCTCTAGGATTCAAGCTGTTTATTCCATGTATCTGCTGAAGCACGTCTCCAATAAAGCCATAGTATGTGTATGTGACTGATGGTATTGGAAAGCTAATAAGCCTACTCAGCCCTGTTGGAGTATAAATATATACTACTTGACGTTGGTTATCCATGAGAAGTACAATAGTAATAATAAAAAAAGTAAGGAGGAAAGAACAAAAAAAAGTGAGTAGCTTTCCTCCCACCATGTGTTCTATTTTTTTTTTTACCTGATGACTGTACTTGCAATCAACGGCTGGCTCACAGTCAGTACACTTGACTTGGACAATAGTGACATGATTGTCAATCAACATCAAAAAGACACGATTAAGAGTGATTAGACCCTTTTTGATGGACACATTTATTCTTGTCTTTTTGTAAGGAAAAAAATAATAAAGGCTGGATTCTTTTTGTAATTTCTAAAAGAGCCAGCTTGTTCAAAGGAGAAAAAAAAGGAGGAATGGATAGTACTTTGGGTGTCTCCACATGCCAGTTTTCCTTGTCTTTCTCATTATACTTTTTTTATTTAGATATTTTTATCTTCCACTATGACTGACCATATTTCTCCTGCTCAAAGACTTCCCACTAATGTAGTAGGCCTCATTTTAAAGTGGATGATCAACGAAATAACAATGAGACACAGCATCATGGGCATTATTAAGGATGACATGACAGAGTTAATGTATGTCTGCCAAACTTGGCGCCAGGCTGCTCTAGAGTACATGTGGAGGGAGCTCAGTCTCACTATTAATGAAGAAGACAAGACTATTTTTTTCAACAATCCAAAGCCATTCAAACTATTCAAGCTGCCAGTTAATGCTGAGGACTTGGTAAGAGAGATCAGAATAGCAGTCTCAATGTGCAGTATTATTAATGGCACTGCTTACAAGCTACTAGCAGAATACATGGGAGATACTCCTCCTAGTTTACCACTAGCTCGTAAGCTGTTTATAATGATCATTGACTATCCAATTGAAGGATCCATCACAAGGGATAATGCCATTACTGAGGCTCAGAGGTTTGTTCAGCTACTTCAGTCTATATCACAGATGCCCACACTGACTACAGAGATAAAGTACAATGGAGACAGACGCCGCTTTACTGAGTTGGTTGAAGATGCCTATGCAGTTTTGGTAAACTCATTGTGCCACAATGCCAAGTGCTCAAAGCTAGACCTAGACAAGCTAGGCTATTTCAGTGAGAGGATGATTGAGCACCTTCCTGTAATTACGTCACTAGTACTACACAGTGAGAGAGCAAGCAGACTACACTCAAGTTTGCTCTATAAATGTGCCCTGTCTCTAACCAACTTGCACATCACCACAATTGATGCCAACATGATATTCCTTGATTTAGAGGGAAACAGCGTAGTATATCCCGATTTGGAATGCCTTCAAATTCATAATGATTATATGGAAATTGAGGATAGTGTTTCATTGCCTGGGGCTGTTCCATTTCCAAAGTTAAAGAGCCTAAGTGTATACTCTGTGTTTCCATTTACTGATGATGCCATATTCCAAGCTGATAGTAACTCACTAGAGTACCTCAATATCTATGCAGACTATGAAACTGTCACTATGCTCAATAATAGTAGACAGTTCCAGAATATTGCCAAACACTTGAAAAAAGTAGTTATACAAAAGGAAGAAGACATTGATGGCAATGGTCTCTCTGATGTCCCAAAGACTATCATGGACAAATTTATTGCCAAGCTAGCTGGGTCTGCTCATTACTTGGGGCTTTGGGCTACTCCTGTGGCTACAAGCTTTATAGATGTTGCAACAGTACAACATCATAACTTTGAAAACACTAGGATATTGGATGTGCGCCATACACCATTGTCTCTTTTCAAGGTATTGCAATTGTTGAAAGCACTCCCATCTCTCAGCAAACTATTCTGTGGAAATGGCTACCTAGGCTCTGAGCTCGACTGCATGCCCTCTGTCGAATTGCCTGATTATGTGGCCAACACATATGGCAACTCTGGAAAGTGTTTATATGAGCTAAGAATTAAGTATATACGTTACTTGTCTGACATGATATCTGCAGAGTATGTTATGCTCCTAGCACTTGCAAGCCCCAAAGTTTATCTTCTTGGAGCTACTGAAGCCACAGCTCTTGCCTATCAAACAGAAATGACAAGGATGTTATGCAGAGGACCATTCAGCAAGTATGCTTCCCAGCTTAGACGGTTTATCAAATAAATGGAACTAGAGACGATTTAAAGCTATTGAATTAACAACAAAGTAGCAGCGTTGGCAAACTGGTAATAAATTATCTTTATGTTAAATAATCCAAGGGAGCTTTTCAAGCATCAAGCATGACTTGTCACAAGGTGCATGTGAAAACAATGACTGTAGTCAATCAGAATCAATTAATTACATATCAAATATAACAGTAATCTAATAAATCTTCCATGTGCCCTAACAATTGGCAATTATTAGACATATTGGGAAATGGAAAGAAAGCAAGACTTCCACAGTCATGGTCCAATCACTGGCATCATGTGAGTGGGGCTGCTGACTGTAAAATTGTATATCTGAAATATTCTCAAAAAGAGAAATAGTACTTTCCATCCTTGATTGTGAGAGGGCAGGAATGCTTTCAGGCAGGTATAAAAGCCATGAAATTCTGGCCTTGAAATTTGGTCTTTTTATCTCATATTCATTAGCTACTACTCAAACAGCACACTCTGGCCTATAGATTAAATTGCTAACAATGGTTGTACGTTATGCATATGCCTTTAATGCTAGATATTCTATTTCAAAAAATCCACCAGCATATATTAAGTTGGAAGGTCATAATGTTCAAGATGCCATTAAAATGCTGAAATGGGAGGCTGACATTGCTGATGATAAGCACATATATGTTAGAATATTTAATGATATTATAGCTCTGCGTAATGTAGAGGACCATGAGCACACTGTCAAGGGCCACTATTACGTGGTTTATGGCAGCACAGATGAACTGAATAGAATATGTAATGACACAGAGACAAGTATCCAACAAGCCATAAAAGCTGCGGAAAGAGTTCACTAGGTTGATTATAGTTAAAGATTATGACAAGAAGGCTGCTAAAACAATGGTTTACTAGAGTCATTGGATTGTGAGTCAAAATGCAAATGTGAGCTATAAATTCTGTGATGCCATGTAATATTTATTATTGGCCACATATGTGACAACAGTGATTAACCAGGGCATTGAGCAGAGTAGATTGAGTACAAACAACAAGCACTTTGACTAGAGATAAACGAGTCTAACAAGAAATGGCAAGTAGTCCACAGCCTCCGTAAAAATATATTCAAGTAATAAAAAACTTTCTATAAAAAACTTCTAACAATGTTACTATAAGAAATTCCAAATGGGCCACATGCTAGAGGAAAAAAAGATAAAGTTGCACACAATTATCAAAACACAATTTACTACTTGAGCAGTTGTGAGAGTCGTAAAGTTGTGAGGACATGTAATAAATGCCAAAGTCAAGGCCATAGCACAAGTGCAGACTCAAATAATCTACAGTTGTATGCAATTTTGCCACAGTTTCAGAAATAACTCAGCACAGTTTGGCATCAACTCTGGGGATTTAATAACTGTCCACATTTCAGTCATATGAATAGACTTATAAATCATCCTCTTCTCCAGATTTCTTTTTCATGAGAATATCTATAAGATTTTTATCACTATTCACTTTGGCATTATAGATCATATTATCAGCTTCTGAGGCAGTTACAACTACAAGCTCCAATGGTGTTTCCCGAATTATTTCTTTTTTGATAACCTTGTTTACATATTCATCAATAGCATCCTTCGTAACGTTCTCACCACTGGTTGTATAAAAATAAAACGTATTGTTAGAATCATTGATATCAATATTATACTTTGTAATAATTTCTTTCCAATTGCTAACACTAATGTCTCTTGCAATCAGCCTACGAATAACTTTTCTTCCACTATTCTTTACAGAAATTACACTATAATAGATGATAAGTACTGCTCTTTCCATTGGTAAGTTTAGAATCAAGAGTGTACAAATAAAGAGATGGTAGATATGATGTTTGAAATTGAGAGAATGTGGGAATTGCAGCATCATTTATACCAGAAAAAAGTAATTATTTGTGTACTTTCTGGACATAGATGCATGGCTCATCTTGTTTTGCCAGTCATGCCAATGACATCATTTGTCAGGTGGGTTGGCCATTTCCCTGCAGTCTACCACCTTCCCCAGCAGCAAAAGGGGGGCAACAATGACATCATCAAGTCTCTACATTCCTTTGCATCAAAGATGATGCAATATAGCTGCTTGGCTGTTGAGCTTCTTTCTAAAAAGTAAAGCAGTTCAGGCCATTATGTCATCCACAGCACTTTTCGCAATTCAACATCACAATTGGGGCAACCATGACATCATCAAGTCACCATTTTCCTTTGGCTCAAAGGCTGTGCAATAAAGCAGCCATCACGTTGATATGCTTTGTAGAATAAAAACAGCAGATAGGCCAACTTGGCATTCACCACACTTCCAATGGTTGTGCTACAAAATGGGGATGCAATGACATCATAAAGTATCCATTTTCTTTGAGGCAAAGAAAGCACTATAAGTCTTTCCCACTGTTGATTTGCTTTGAAGAAAGAAAGTATCTATGCAGACAGTCTAGCATAGAATCTCCAACACATTTTTTCTAATCCTAGCTTACCCAAGTGCAAAATGGGTTGTTTTCCACCATCTTCTCTCATTTCTCTGCTATAAAAGGCAAGAGCTGGTGGCTATTCCCCTGTCTAGAAAGTTCAGATTATAGAAGAAATATCAACTCATTTTTGCTCATACTTTATTGCTGCTCCTATATAAATACACTTGCTCAAATATATCACTAAGCACTATTCCAATTTATTTACTAATAATAAGCCAATGGATCTGTCTCAAGAACAAATATATCCTCAACAATATTACTATGTGGGCCTGGAGGGGAGGGATCTTGCAGTTATGGAGGGTCCTTGTGTAAAGAATCAAGCGGAAATGATAGAAGAGGATAAGAAACTAGCTAAGGCTCTTGATAGAATATGTGTTGCTGTTATTATGAAGGGGATAACTCCAATTAATAAACTAATTGGCAAAGATAAACGTATCAACATTAAAGGTGATGTTTATATATTTATGGGAGGGTCAGAAGACCTGGAAACTGTTACAAATCGTACTAATGAGGCTTGGAATAAGGTGATTGATCCATTGAAATCAATGTACTGTGAATTTGTAACAAGGAAGTAGTAGTGTAGGATTGACACATTGCATCAGCAAGCAGTCCCACATTTCAGTCATGTGACCAATCTATTGCCCAATGGGGCAATCTTTAATGTTGACAACTAGCACTACTGTGCCATGGCTTTGGTTATTAAGGAACAGCACATAGTACACTAGCTTAGGTTTCTTTCAATCACTTCTTATAACTTTATTATTTACTTAATATGAGACATTAGAATGGTGACTTTGGCTAAAACCAAATAAGCTAGAGGGGGGGTTAGAAGAGAGGGGGTTAGAGAGGGGTTAGAGAGGGGGTTAGAGAGAGAGGAGGTTAGAGAGAGAGAGGGGTTAGAAAGAGAGAGGGGTTAGAAGAGAGGGGTTAGAGAGGGAGAGAGAGAGAGGGGTTTAGAGAGGGGTTAGAAGAGAGTTAGAAAGAGAGAGGGGGGTTAGAAGAGAGAGAGAGAGAGAGAGAAGAGAGAGGGGTTAGAAGAGAGAAGAGAGAGAGAGAGGGGTTAGAAGAGGGG